>JBBPQV010001041.1:0-12999 GCA_038092675.1 Boletus rufocinnamomeus | reverse complement strand
TCTTCACAGATTCAAAACGCCACCATCTTTGATCCAGGGGGCGGGGAGGGGGTGGGATCACTTCGCAACGACAATAGCCAGAGTGATTTAGACCGTCGTCAACGAGATCAGCATCAGCTGTACAACATAAAAACAGACCGTGAGAGACGTACACTTCCAACGGACTACTTATCATGATAGCAATGATAGTAGGATTCAGCCACTGACAAGGTCCCTTGGGGATGGTTGCTATCATTGACGTTGGCGACAGCTCTCATAATCGGATCTTCCAAGGCGGTGTGGTTGTAAGGAAAACCCGGGATCATTGGCAATGATGGGTGTGGATGCGAGCGAAAAGTTTATCCTGCGTATAACATGGTTCTCGGGCTTTGCGAGATCACGCTACTGATGAGATTGTCCCAGCGCGTAGGATGACACGATCGGGCCGTCGACGCATCGATCACATCAAAGTGTCAAAGGTAGATGCATAGTGAAGAGATCCTGTGTCAGATTGAAGGGGCGGTTGGATAGATAACGCTTTCAAACATGGAGTAGGAAGGATCAACAAATCACGTACTAGGACACGTGGGTCGAGTCGGAATAACACGGGACATCCAATACCGCTACGAAGTAAAAACGACTTCGTTCATCCATTCTAACAAAGAGTAGGATCATGACAACGTTACCAATGAAAACATCACAGACCATTCCACATGCGTTTGCATTCGTTCACAACCGGTATATGGTGACCTGTCCCGAGCTCGACCCCAGCGCGATCAAGCCCCGCGCCTCGTCATAGTCTAAACACGACCAGCCGTCCCCGTCGTTTTCGAGAACGACCTTGACGTGTGCTTCCAACGATCCTTGATTCAGCAAGCCGGGGAAGAGGGCGACGACGAGCGTCTCGGGCGGCGTCGTCACGGGCATATCCTCTATGAAGCTATCGTCGGAGATCAAACCGACTGCGGCCCAGTCCGAGGGCTGAACCCAGACTGCCGTTCCGTGGGATCCAAGGACTATGTCGCTACAGCGGAGCGGGCCCCGGTGGTGAGAGGAGAGACTGCAGACGAAATTGAACGGGAATGAAAAGGATTCGTGTTCGACCGAAGGCGTCTCGTGGGAGGCATGCGGGGGAGAATGATCGAAGTCGGTGCTCATGAATTGAAACTGTTCCGTGGGTCTCCATGGGTCGTCTCCTTTATTGCGAACGAGCAACGACAACGGAGGCTGGGAGGAACTAACAGGGCAAGACGGCGCAGGTCCCAATGCCAGCGACACACCATCGACCCAACCAAACGATTTGAAAGCGCGAGGCAGAACGATGTCAAGATCGTTGCCTGGATACACCATGCGAGGCTCTTCAAAAATGCAGATGGAACGGGCCCTCACGACGAAGATGCTTCCATGCGCAAAAACGACATGTAATGGTTTGTCCTGCGCATGATTGAGTGCATGATGACCAATATTATGTGGATCGGTCTCATCACCTGCCACGTATCTGGACTCTTTAGCAACGCCTGTTCTTGTGTCTTCCAATTCAATATCCAGGTTTCGGAGTCATGGTCACACAAGGCGATGAAATCCCCGCTCAAAGCAATTGGTTTGCTAGACGTGTCCAACGTCTTTCGGGGTTGGATCGTTATACCACGCGCGTCATCATCGGAGATGGTGAGAATCTCGACAGTCATGTAACTAGACATGGTTGAGTGAAACTGCCAAGCCCCGAGCATATTTCAACACGAACCCATGTCTATGGACGGAAATGGCTATCGCCGCATCCGACTGGTCATCCGCATTGACAGCGAGGCCACTAAACAGTGCTTTCCCGGGGTTCCATTCCGCAACGACCTGAAGGGAATCGCAATCCCTGATATACAGGGTCCACCAGATGCCGAGTGAAGTCGTGATAATCCAGCACCGCCCAAAGCGGGAAAGGAACCTTATCTCTTCTATAGCCCCGCCTTTGCGAGGGGAGGACACGACGTGATAAAGCGTTGTCGTAGGGGATCTCCAATTGAGACCAAGTTTGTAGGCGCGCAGTGTCTGTCGTTCGAGATCCTTGGCGGAGAACGATGTCAGAGGACGTTTTGGGAATGGGATACCATTTCCGAGGATCTCGTTCGTGCAGGCGGTCTTCCAAACGGCATATTCCTCAGATACGAGATATAGTCGTCGAGATGCCTATCGAATGGGAAAATTAGAAGGAATGAAGGCCCTGTTTCAAAAACCCGGTGAAATAAGCTACCCGTCGAAGGAGCAGGATCTCCGGGATGGAGAGCGCAGTAAAGATGCAGATGAGGATGTCGTGATTCAGTGCATCCAGAGAAAACATCTGTTCGTAGTACACTGCAGTTTGACTTGTCCGACGGCCTAAGCAAAGATGTTGGTGGTAAAGAGACGAGCTTGAGGGTAACGCTAACAGTCATGATACACCTCCCAGAAAAGGCAAGTGCAGATTGTAGTCTCACCCGTAGTAGTAATGGTATCTCCAAGACTCCAAGACTGACAACTCGAATGGCTTCAAAGGAACCAACAAGACACCAACTTTCTTCTCGACTTCAATACCAGTCCAATGTTCCTGCATTCTTGCAAAAGTTCCATAACAAAGTCAAGGGCATAGCCTCTGAAGACGACGACGAAGAACTACAGTACTACGACGATGGATCAGGCAGACCTCCCATCCCTGTTCGCCCGGCGATCCCAGAGCGCCCAAGTGATGATCCTGGAAGTGCTGATGAGGACGATGGGGACGAGAAACCACAGGTGGTCGTGTTGAAAGCCGGGAAACATCTCACGGAACGAGAGGTGGAGAACGAAAGACGGAAAGGTCTCGTCGTTGTGTGTCCCGTTTTCTTTGGCCGTGCTCATGTGTTCTTGAAATAGAAAAAGGGCTCCCTCCTCTCCCTAGTTCTGACGACGAGTCGACAAAACAGGACAATAGAAAGCAGCCTTCGAAAGGTGCTGCCAAGTCGAAGCAGACTGCAGGTCCCAGTCTGTCCTTTTCGTCTTCACACACGAAATCAAGAACAAGCTCTAATAAGCTCAAGCGGCGAATCGTCACGGAGGGAGAGGACAGTGGTAACGAAGGCGACAAGGTTAAAAAGGCACCAAAAAAGAAATCAAAGCGAGTGGGAAAGAGCTTACTGTCATTTGGAGAGGACGTTTGAGGTTCGAGGTGGCCGTTGGGCCGTACAACGTCAACATCCTCATCATCACAGGTCAGTCTTGTTCTGTTGCTTTTCGAAAATCACCGATAAGTCTACCAGGAAGCTGAGATGACACAGACCCACGTCGCTGCGGTGACAGTACGTATACATCCCGTCGACGGCTCCGTGCCTACTGAGTGGACATTCGCTCCAGCGTGTCGTAGACACTCCTATCTGGCAGTAATTTCCCCTTCTTCGACATGCGACGTGTCCAGGGTTATCACCCTGCGGTCTATTCATTGCTTATTACGTCCACTCATTACCAGCAACTTCATACTCACATGCCATTGCTATCAAACCACCTGCACGTTTCCCTGCCTTACCGACCCTTTCTCATGCACCCCTGGTCGGTTCTTCATATTCCGCTGCATTTCTAGAGCAATTACATTATATGTTTACACGGCGTTCTATCTCGTTCCGATGGACAACCTGCCAGAGTAACATTACTCACCAACGCGCGGAAATGGCAGTTGGCTATGCTCGATGTAACACGCGTCGCGGTCGCCTCGATCATAGGCTCTTGCCATTTGCAAGGTCAGTGTGGGTGGCCAGCCGAATTTCGAATTCTGAACCGACGGTAGAAGATATAGGGTTGGAATCTTGGAACGAGAGGGGGTGAGTCCACGCAGCCCATGGCACTCTCTGCATTCCTCTCGTTGTCAGCCCACGCCACGAATTGAAGCATCGTACAGACCTTTCGTTGATATATTCATATCACGCCCCTGTCATGACCATCCCCTCCCCTGATCGTGTTTGCGCCGGGAGATTGGGGTACAAGGTCATGCTACCGTTATTTGGTGTGTTACTGTGCTGGTTCCACACGCAGGAATGATCCGACCTATACATCATCTTGCACGTTGCACGAGCCTCATGCAAGTGTGGCAATTCGTGAGACATGAACGACCAAAGGTTTGCGTCAATGCCCGGCCCTGTAACTCACACGCAGCGAGTCGTGTGTGCAGATGAGAACAGACACATCGGGCATATTCGCCCGACGACTCTGACTCGAGCAGTGAACTGCGATTGGGCTTCCATGACGAATGATATAACTTAGTATACACGTCACAACAGAGGCCTTCTTCTCCCTGTAAGCATTGCTAGTTTGAACGAAAACAATATCACTTTTATATAATGTTGATCCAATAAGACACTGCATTCTCTGTCAAATTTGCAAACCGTTCGTGAAGAAAACAAGGCTTGACTCAACCCCTGTCACCTCCCCCGACTTCGCTTAGTCTTCCTCATCTGCTTCCGCACTGACGACTCCTAATTCCGAACCTTTCAAGTAACCCACTTTCTCGTGTATGGTTTGGTAAATATCCTTCAGGTTTGTTGGAGACATGATCAAGCATAGCTCACTCTCTATTCCGTTCCAGACATAACACTTCGTCTCTGAATCCTCGCTGTGCCTGGACTGCATGACGTCGCCAAACTTGGGATCACGAGTGAGGAGGTGTCGGGATCTGCTAATTTGTAGTCTGTTTCGAGCGATTCCTCCAGACCCCCATCGTCAACTCGCCGGTAGTAATCATCACGTATCTCACTTGTACTTGGATATATTGACAAATCTCTGTTCTGAAGAAACATTTCTTATTACACGACCAGTTGTTACATGGTGATTTGGGTACCTACAGCACTGTACCATGTTTCTTAGCCCTTTCGATTGTTCTTCTCCAAGTCCGGGTCGCTAAGGAGTCCGACTTCCTCGTCGGGCTGCTGCTCAGGCTCTGAGATCCGCGTTGTATGAGACTCTGAAAGGTACAGATGAATTAATAAAATGCAACTAATCCAAAGTACCTACCATTTTTGATAACCAAACCAAAGATATACCTAATTCATGTGACACACGGGGCGACGAGGAATCGTCGAGGATGCCGCTTCAGGACTGCGTTGGGTTGGTGTGCGATAGGATTCAAAGGAACGTATGAGGAACCACGTGACTCGATGACTGAAGGCAACTGAGCCCCTGTCGCATTCCCCGATTGCCGTTGCCGCTGCCTTCTGAATCATATAGAATAGATCAACCCCATACATGAATGTTCCAAGCACGAAAACGACCCATGACTGTTCTAACAGTGCTGACAAATGATGTTAACGATGCGTTTCATGACAGCACAAGGAGAAAACAACGGCATACATACATGCGCGCACAAGGGAGGTATGGCAAGAATCTCCGAGTAGTATGACATACGTTGTGTCATAGAGGGCGCGCCATATCGGTCTGAGTTTGCGAGTAGACGTAAAGGATGCCGAGGCCTAGGGTGATGGTGGATACGAACGGCGTAAATCCAAACAGGTGCGTGAGGGATGGTATTGCACCCGAGTCTTGGCACATGAGTCCTAGAACAACGATTGCCAGAGCGAGATGGATGAGAAGGACTATAAGGCAGACCCGGGGAAATATCTGTACTGGTGGTGGTGGTTAGCAGCGACATGGGGATCGGCGGCTCGGATGAATGGCTAACATTAAGCTTCCAAAAAAAAGTGGAACCGCCTTAGAGGGCGGAAACACTGAGGAGACGAAATAGAACGTGGGGGAGTGAGTACATTCGGAGAAGGGGAAAACAAGATGAGATGCGTCGTGTCTACTTCTCTCATGGCATGTGAGTGAGATATGACGTATGGGTGAGTGTTGCTTGCGAGGTGGAACACTCGGAATGATGTGGAGACATTCCATCGGAACCTGGAACTTCTAAGTTCAGATTAACTTGGTGCATGTCATAATTGTTAAGGATGTTGTCGCCGAGTAGCTTTTACTCATCCCCAGTAAAGATCGCCAGCCTCAACCCTTTCAAGAATCCCTTCCCCTTTCCAAACTTGTTGATGGTTTCCCGAATCTCGTCTATCCCCGATGCATCAATGGAGCAAACTGAACGTTCTATCCCGTTCCAAACATAATAGGACGTGTTTCCGGTGTTTGGTATGGCCTGGAAGATGTAGAGGATATTGCCGTAAGTACTGGGGGGGGCGAGTCCAGATAGGTTGAGTATCTCTGAGGCCGTAGTACATGTTTAGCATGTCCTTTGTGTCACCAGAAGTACCAGCCCAGTAATAACTTCTGCGCATGTGGGCCTCCTCGTTAGTCCAACCTGTAGGACGGGTGGTGGCATTGGTAGCTTCAGTCGGAGCAGACGACATACTAGTTGGGTTCAACTCTGTAAGCAAGTTTGATCTGTGGCACACTACTTTATCACGAATGGCAGTGCTCCATCAAACTTCAAGTTGACAAGTGATAGAGGAATTTGTCACACGCCTGCCTCGACTCCCGCTGACGGGCCGCCTTCGGTGCACAGTTCTCTTCCCATCTACTTCTCTCGTCACCGCTATGGGGAACTCTGGAAATGCACAACGCCAAGCCAATATTTCGTCGAAGCATTCGGCACGAGACGAGGCGCTCGTCTTGGCTTCTCCGTATGATCGCAGCACTCACGACCCCTTTCTGCACGCGACAGGTAGAAATCAACGCATCCAGTCGTCACCCGAACAGTTTGGTAGCCTGATGATCTTTTTTTCTCAGCTGCGGATATCGTCGAACATATTGCTGCTGGTAGATGGACGGCGTCGCAAGTTCTTGATGCATACATGGCTCGCGCAGTGGTCTCTCAATTGAAGACGAATTGCATCACCGAAGGTCAGTCGGAAGCGAATATGTAGGTCTAGTTTGGAGTGCCAACGCTTCGTCCGTCCGTCCTAGTCCTCTTTGAAGACGCGAAGAAGCAGGCGAAAGAGCTTGACGAAGAGTTTTCCCGCACGGGCAAGCTGCGGGGTCCTCTCCATGGTGTTCCAATGAGTTTTAAAGACCAATGTACGCATCTTCACGGGGTTCATTACATTCACATACTCAATGTATGCACAGACGAGATCGTCGGTTATGACGCAACCATTGGTTTCACGCATTGGGCCAACAAACCATCCACCAAGGACGCCTTCGTAAGTTAAATATTGGTGCTGATATCCTTTTGTTACGCTCATCCTCCCATAAGCTCGTCACTCAGTGCAGAAAAGCGGGAGCCATCATTACTGTCAAAACCAATGTGCCTCAAACAATGTTCGCGTTCGAATGCTCTAATGTACTCTGGGGCCGAACCACCAACCCGTGGGATGACAAATATACTTCTGGAGGTAGTTCTGGTGGAGGTTCGCTTCTCGTACTCTAGATATCGCGTGGTGATGCAACTGATTGGCGCGCATATACGCAGAAGCTGCCCTGTTAGCAATGGATGGGTCCGCACTCGGCGTCGGCTCGGACATCGGAGGTAGTCTGCGTATACCCACTTCATACTGTGGCATCTACTCTCTCAAACCTTCATCTGACCGGGTGAGCAATGATGGCACGAAAGGTATGGCCGGAAGTTGTACTCGGTATGCACAAGCCATGACTGACGCTCGGCTTTGTCAAGGTTGCAACCCTGGGTACGAGGCAATTCGGGTATCTTATGGACCGATGGGGAGGTATGGGTCCTGCTATCGAGTCCGATCAGCTTTACCCATCGAGATGATAGGTCAGTCAGGGACTGTGAGCTGTTTTGCCGCATTGTATTCGGCGAACAGGATGGCGCCCACCAAACTGTTCCGGTACCGTTCCGTCCTGTTGAATTGCCCAGCAAACTTAAATTCGGGTACTATTTCTCAGGCAAGTTGTTTCCCACTTGTCACTACATCTAGAACTTCATGATGGTCTTACATGCAAAAGATACAATGGTGCAATCTTCCCCCGCGAACGTCCGAGCTGTCCAGGAGACAATCAACGCCTTGAGGTCGCGGGGACATGAATGTGTCGAGTTCTTACCTTCATTAAGTATGTTCATTCTACTTGGTGTCCTGAGGCTTACTCATGATCTCGGCTGAGTAGGCAAGGAAGCGATGAGCACTTTCGTCGGACTTACTACTGCTGACGGCTACCGGAGAATGCTCTCAACAGTTGAGTCTGACCCTAAGGTACGAGTCACTTATTTAAATCAGAATATGATTCCCCTTTTTAAAAGTATTCCACAGGAGCCGAGCTTGTTCCTCTCGACTCTAGGTCCAAGGCTTCCAGGTCAGTAATGATCATTGGTTAGCCTCAGGAGGCCGCGTAGCTCACCCTCCATCTACCCACGAAGGCTTTGTGCGCAGCTTTGTTGCTTGGGTAGCTAGCACGTTCTTCGCGGACGAAATTTTCCATGATCTCTTTTTACACTCCCGTACAAAATCTGTATCTGAATTCGTGGAGTTCACTGATCGGCGCAACAAAGTTATCAAGGCATGGTATAAAGAGGTGAGTATGAGTGGTGTCTCGTGAGCCTATCTTGGTGACTCTCCAAATAGGTTTGGGATAAGTACGGTTTCGATGCCATCATTGCGCCAGTTCAGTCACTACCTACCATCCCTCACGGGTAAGAATCATTACACATTCGTCCCTCGTGTGTGTGGGTTGTACATTAAAGACTTACCTCCACGTTCGCCATTGTTCAGTGGCTGTGCGATGCTTTCTCCCCTCGCGGCGAGCACTATTCTCTATAACGTCATCGACTCACCTGTGGGTATCGTCCCTGTTACGCGCGTCGACCCCAAGCAAGACAAGCTCCCGGCCGACTTTGTCCCAGGTGCGACGGGCACCTCCACAATTCTCGAGAAACGGATGTACGCGGGTCCGACGCCGGTGTACGACCCGGTGGCGATGGCGGGTATCCCAGTGGGCGTGCAGATCGTGGGTAAAAAGTGGGAGGACGAGAAGGTGTTGGAGATGATGAAGGTCGTGGACGAAGCGCTCGGGACAACGCGGGGCTTTGGTCCTGGAAGCTGGAAGGAGCAATAGCGTGAGAACGATCGATAGACCTATGGTTTCTTATCATTTTCTTTCTTTCTGTCTGTTTCTTCCTAGATTGATTCGGTATCGGGATTGGACATGTGGCCCCCATGACACGCAATGGTACAGTAGAAGGATACTTTTCGTCAATCGCGCGGCCAAGAAAGCCGGTTGCAATGTGCAAGCATGTGTTCACGAGATTGTTTTATAAGGTGAATTGATCCTTTGAAACCATTGAGTTTAAGTATACAATGCAGGTATCGCCCCATGATCCAAGCAAAATAGCCCAGCGAGGACGACAAGTCATCCACGCCCGGGGTTACCTCTACGGCTCGGAGTACAGACCTCGCCGACCCGAGGGCAGAAAATTTAAGAAAAGAAAGGAAAGTGAAAAGTTCTCAAGAAATACGATGCAACGTTTAACATGAGCAACACCGAAAAACGACACTACAACACGAGACAAAAAACATGTGCGAGGCTTGATAGCAGGCAGTCGAGGGAGATAGATGAGAAAATCGACCCAGTTACTTATGATGGGATGAAAATGCGATAGCGCGTGGAGGACAGAACAGGATGATAGCAAGTGCACGAGACGACGAAAACAAACAAACAAAAAGCAAATATTTCATGTAGCACGTCAAGTGGTTCATGAAAGATGTGCTGTTCGCGAGAAGTGCCACACCGACCAAAGTCACTATAAAACAACGCTTATACGTCAGTTCCTGCGGATCATGATTAACAAGTCGGATGAGTGGTTAGATACGGCAAGTGAGATGCTCACCTTGTTAGGAAGGGGCGTACCTCGATCATTAATCATCCTTGCATCTAGCGCCTGGATCGGGCATTATTCCATGTCCGCGACGAGTCTGATGAGGAAGACTCTGAAGACGAGCGCGCAGTACCTGGGTCTATAACATACTCGACACCCGATCGCGGGGGGAGCTGGGGGATTTGGGCAGTTCGGTCATAAGAAGCCCCGTGCTCTAGTTGTGGACGAGCGACTGTCGACGTAGTCGGCGCCATCGTCATCGGCGAGGATGACATGGCGGCGAACGAAGCTGGGGCCGCTGGCATTGATCCAGTCTGAGGATAAGTAGGGAAAGAACTCAGGCCGAAGGACGATTGACCGAATCGAACAAGAGGCTGTCCAGGTGCACCTGTGTCTTGTCCCGGAACCACGGGAAGTGGACCTTGTTGGTATCGAGGGGACTGTGAGGGATACGGACTCCCTCCACCAGCTCGTCGAGTCGTAGAACGAGCACGGCCTTCTCCGACCACATGACCTTCATTTCGTAATTCGGGGTCAATGCGGGCATCATGTTCGACGGGTGTGGCGGATGATCGGGTGAACCCGGTATGCTGAGAATGGTCCAAGGGACTCGGGCGGTCCTCCTCGGATGCCCCTTCATCCTCTTCTTCCGAAGCAATCATCCTGCTCTTAGGTCGGCGTTTCCTAGTACGTTTGTAGCCCTCCCCTCCGGACACGTCCAACTGCCAGTAACTCCCCTTTCCGGGTTCCGTAATTGGACGTGGAACGTGTCGAAAAACTCTGTTCAACGACAAATTGTGTCGAATCGAATTCTGTCCATACCCCAAAGTTAACTCTCAACCAGGCAGAACAACGCCACCGAGAATAAAAATCACACCTTCCAAGCTTTTTCGTTCTTGTGTTCTCGAAACCATTGAAATCGGTTTTCGAGTTCCGCGTATATATCCTGAAGTGTTAATTGTTTGTTGGGGCTACCATAGATAGCCAGCTTGACAAGTATCGGTAATGGGGTTGATGGTTTTTCTCCTGGAGGAGGGTCAGGCAATGAGTGGAGATCGATTCGCTCGTGGGCTGAAAGTCCAAGCTGTTGACGTAAGTAAGGGCCAGCATCGGGGAAAAGAGAGCGAGTGCTCTCGGTGACGGGGGTAGGTGACACAGCAGAGAACGTAGAAACATTCGGGGGTCGATTGGTGGCAGGGATTGACGAGGATGAAGAAGATCCTTGGGAAGACGTTGTGGGGTAGTTCGGTTGAGATGGTATGGGGACCTGTGCACTGACATCTTCAAAAATCTCAGGCGAGAGTAAGCCATCTATCGAGTAATCTTGAGGAGAGGTGCGATAATAGGATCCACCGGTATTCGAAGGTTGCTCCCCATATCGGAGGTGTTCTAAGCCATGACGATGCTGTCCGTGGAAAGCCGGGTAGTGTTCTAGATATGTGGTATGACGAGGCGGTAGAGGGGCCTGAGAATACGTAGGCTCTACAAGATAGTCATGGGAAAGTCGCTGACTGGAGGCAGAAGAGGAAGAAGAATTGCTCCAGTTGCTTTCAACGCTGTGGTGCGATTCCGAGGGACTATTACCGCCCTCGTATGGGTACTGCTGGAAGGAGGCGGGACAACGAATTAGCGCGGGGTTGAATTCAAAAAATAAAAAAAATGTTTACACGTTGGATGTCATGATTTGCTGGATCATAAACATTGCAAACACTCGGATCCAGTGCGGAGTAGGTCTGTAGCTCCGCCTGGGTAACCCTCGGTGGCACATAGGGAGCATCATCAAATTGCTCTGGATTGTCCAGAACGTGATCGGGGATGGTTCTTTGATGGGAAGATGCAGAGCTGAATTGGGTCACATTCAAGAGCCCTGAGTGCTGTTCACCGCTTCCGCCGGCGGTGGGGAACCCGGGATGGGTGGCGATGTCGGCGTGGCCGTCCGAAGCGTTATGTGAGTGCGTGTTGTTAACTGCGTTTCCTTGTTGTGGTGTGAGAGAATCTAGGGAAGCTGGAACCCCAGAGATCCACTGGGTCGGCGAGCCACCAGACATGATAACTTTGTGGTTTCATTGTTTGAAAAATAATAATTTAGTGGACCCACAGAACCAAATACGTGAACAACACAAGTTCAGCCGTGACGTCGAATGGCATACGCGATGCGTCCCAGAATTGATCCCGTGATATTTTGTGAAAGCAACGCACGTGTTGGTGATAAGATAAAAAGAAGTGAGGTAAGCAAGAGTGTATCGGTAACCTCCGAGGAGTCAGCCGTACCGGAATTAGTGCGTGGCAGTGGCATCAAGGGAGAGACCGATGCCAGATAGGAAGGAAAAAACATGCAAGTGTGTAGGAAGCTTTTTGGGTGCTCGGTTGGGGTCTTTCCCCTGCCTTCTCATAGTGGGCGACCCCGCCTTTTAAGCTCGTCTGGCATCCGTGACATGCGGCTGTTTGTCACTCCTCAAAATTACCCAAGAAGGCTAAAAGTTCGAAGATGCTGTACGGGTTGATTGCCTTGATTGCCTCTGAACATGGACCCTTGTGCGAAATGCGTATGTCAGCTCCCTCAAGCTGACGGCGCTTCATCGCTCGCACCGTGGGGACTTCAAAAAGATACCACTCTGGGTAACTTTTGGTGGCGATGTTGTTTGTAGGGCTCTCCTTACCCAATGAGGCAAGTTAGCAGGATTGCGTCGGACGTACTTTCAAAAATTACTCGTTATGGAGCGTCGGGGTTTCCTTTCCGGTAGGACCGACTCGGTTATGCGCTGGAACGCCCCAGACGTCGAGGCACCGCATTCACCTAGGACAGAATGTTCGGCAACACCACAAGGGCTGCTCGTCCGAGATGGAACTAGCTACGCGAATACGACTCGGTGTCAATATTCGCTGGGTGGATGATCTGTGGGCACCGACGGGTGAGTTAATGATCTCTTATGCGCCGATAGTGGGTGCCTGTGTTCGAAGTCGAGAATCGCTGGCTTGCAAAACCAATTTGGGAGGTGTAGTATTTAAACGCGGCGTTTGCCGACCCGTCAGGACACACCAGACGAGTTCTCGACTCGCAAGAAGAAAAACCAACTTGACCTCCCTTCCGGCCCACTGCGATGGAGAGACATGTGGTACCAGCCGAGAAAAACAGCCTGTTTAGCACTTTTTGTGTGCTCCCCCGCTGCGAGTTCAAGGTACGAACATCGTGCGAGGTCTCACTCACCAAGTTCAGGACGTTTCCGTTAAGTAAACATGATCCTTGCACTTCCCAG
>JBBPQV010001040.1:0-13000 GCA_038092675.1 Boletus rufocinnamomeus | reverse complement strand
TGGATATTGAGGTACGAGTGTGCCTCCACCATACAGTATATAACTTCCACTCTTCTTCTCAGCACCTCAGTTGTTCTCACCCATCTTAGACAACAGCTGAGGTGAGTTACTTACTCTACACTAGTTACTCCAAGACTAATGTACCATAGCTCTGGTATGAATAGGTAAATATAGTTGTTCTCGCCCATCTTAGGCAACAGCTGAGCTCTGGTACGAATAGCACCGGACTAACTCTGCTAAACTCCGGACCTTCAGACTTCCGGACTTTAACAAAGGCGAAGCAGGTCCTTCGAGATTCAAGGGTTGCCATGACAACAATATTCCAGAGGATCAGCACAGGCAAGAAAAGACACAAGTAAAGAAACAATCTACTCATAAGAGTAGGAGGATCAAGGTGTCATTCCTCTCTCATTGTCCTCTTTGACCTGACATGCCCACTACCGTTGATTTCCTGGAAGAACAAGCCATTGATGGACCTAACCAGTGCCAAGACATGAAGCTGTCAAGCATGAAGGTGTTGACCACATCATGTCACTCAACCCAGCCTTCAAGGGTGCGATGCCTGCTTGCTTTTTTTGTCAAATTGTACCTGTATTCGCTGCCATGTACACTATCCATTTCTGTACAATAATGCTTATCTGCTCAGTGGTAATGTAAGACTGAATTAGTGAGACCAGACTGAAACCTGATAGCTTAGTTGCACCAGTGGCATATCAGCTGAAAGTCAATGGAGAAATTCAAGGGAGGAGAACATGTACCTCAGGGGGTATAGCTGTTAGACTCAGTGAAAAACCTGGCTGAAGTGAAGAGAGTCAACCCATGAATATGCACTGATGGCTCAGTGAAACCCAGTGGGAAAACACTCTGAAAGTCAGAGTGGATTGATGCTGCTTCAGTGGATTTTTTTCCAGTGATATTCACCCAAGTATCCTTTGAACCCCTGGTCAATATGCACTTAATCCGCTGCTGAAATTGATGTATTCTGCTGCCCACAGTGTATCTTTAAATTTTTTATTTGTAGTTGCCATGCTGCCTTATCCCTGCCAGGAGTTCATCTATCTTTATTTCCAGAGCTCTTACTCTTACTGCTACTATCTCAGATCTCAGACTTGACCGTTGCATGTTCTCACATTTCACATTGCTTTGTGTAATGTATATCTGCCTGCTGTCGAACACAACCATCAATGATGCATTTAGGTCCTAGCTACCCTGAGTTTGAAATCGCTACTACTGTAGTCGTTCAAGTACTCTAGTACTTCAAAAGTGTAGCAGGCCTCGGTTTGAAAACCTAATCTAGAATTGGAATTAACAGTACAGTACCAGTGTTCGTGGTTCCAGTACACTAGTGGGACAAAAAGTGTAACGCGCTCAGCACGCAACTAATTATTTGATTAAATTAATATTCTGGCGGAGCCTGCCGCCATAAACTAGGTGCCATATCTGTCCGCCCGTGATGGCATAAAATAGCTCTAGCATGTCGACTTCCCGCTGGCAGGATAACGGGATTCCCCGGAGGCGAGGTGTAGAGGACGAATACGTCTCCACCTGAGCCCGCGCCCATTGGCCCGACGGGCTGCACCTGGAGAGCGTGCATCTCCGGCGCACGCTCGTCCACGTAATCAGACTCGTACGGCCGACCCTCTATCTGAACACGCTCCGGGTGTGTTCCACAGAAGAGTATGTCGGGTGAGAGCATGCGGACGGGTGCAGAAACGTTGCTGGCAGATACCATGCCACCGGTGGTCGCCCTCCGAGTGGTTGTACTCTTCTTTGTTCTACCAGCGACCATCGTCCTGCGGAGGGCAGTCCGGAACATGGGGAAGACAGACGATAGATACGATGGAGCGATTTCCCAGGCTGGGAGCCTGGAGTACCGAACCACGAGCTCGCGTAGAAGTCTCCGAGAATCCAGGCGCCGTTGCTGTATGACATGATCCTCGACATCAAGTGTTATCACGCACGCATGCGCATCGAACCGCATCCCGTGCCGCCGCAGCACCGCCTCGTTTGCAGGCCACCACGCCTCCATGTCGGCTTGCTGGTGCTCGAGGCCAGTCACGACGAGCGCGACGGGCACCTTCTTTCGACAGACTGAGACATAGAATAGGTCGTAGTTGCGCTGGAGTGCCTTCAAGTTCAACGTAGCCCTTGTGGCACGGACACAATAAACGACTAGGTGGATGCCTCCCGTGCTGGCCAGGTCTTGGATCAGCAATCTGAGGTTACTCTCCGCCAGGGCTGTGGCAGCTGGCCCCTCGCTTCCCTCGTCTAGTCCTGTAGTCTCCCAGATGGCGCACTCCACCCCGTCCAACTCGACGATGTGCCGTTGATGTTGGAACGGAAATCTGAAGGCGTCATTTGAGATGTGTGCGAGCTCTTGACCGGCAATGAGGTTGATGGTGGACGACTTGCCGGCGCCGGTTTCACCGTAGATGACGATATTGGGAGTAGAGGGACCATCATTGTGCTATGGAGCAATACTCAGTCGCAGAAGAGGATCATTTCAAGGGACGTCCAATCTCACCTCTCCCCCGGGCCGTTGTTCGGTGATCGAAGTGTGTTTGGTGGCAGGATACGTATACGACCCTGAACGTGGGGAGCCGATATTCGGAGGAGCAACAGAGCTAGAATGGATGTATTATGGATTATTAGCGTCTGGATCCCGATACTAAGGAGGTAGGGCATACACATTCATTGTCACTTCGACGCTGTTACCATTCTTCACGAACACGCTGGGTATAAGTACTCTCAAGACCTGTTCGTGCCATGCATTCACCGAGTTCAGGGAGGCGTGTTTTCGGTCGTCGAAGGCGTGTTTTCTGACATAATTTCATGCGGCTTGGAAAAGAGAACCAAACTCAACCAAACAGACCGCAAAGAGCTACGGATGGCCGGTTACACGATATGATACCCCTCCATTTATGCGATTCCGGTCATGGAACAGCGGGAATGGAGGGAATGAAGGTAACGTGAATAATCGCTTAGATCCCTGAACATGTTGCACTCGTAATGCACAAACACTGCACAAACAGGTCTGGAAAGTACTTATACCCGGCGTTGTCATGAAGGACGGTAACAGCGCCGAGCGACAATGAATCTGCATGCCCAACCTCCTTATCAGGATGCAGATACCAATCCACGATACAAGAATCATACAACCATTCTGGATCTGCGCCGAGTATTGATTCCCCGCGATCAGGGTTTACACATTCCACTACCGAACACACTTCAATCGCTGAACAACAGGGAGAGGTGAGATTGAATGGCCCTTGATCCTCTTCCGCGATTGAGTGTTTGCTCCATAGCGCAATGACGGTATCTCTACTCCAAGTATCGTCATCTACGGTGAAACCGGCGTCGGGAAGTCGTCCATCATCAACCTCATTGCCAGTCAAGAGCTTGCGCACATCTCAAATGACGCTTTCGGATGTACGTTCCAACATCAACGGTACATCGTCAACTTGAACGGGATGTCGTGCGTCACTTGGGAGACTACGGGACTGGATGAGGGAAGCGAGGGGCCAGCTGCCACAGCCCTGGCGGAGAGCAATCTCAGATTGTTGATCCAAAACGTGGCCAACACGGGGGGCATCCATCTAGTCGTCTATTGCGTCCGTGCCACAAGGGCTACGTTGAACTTGAAGGCACTCCAGCACAACTACGACCTATTCTATGTCTCAGTCTGTCGAAAGAAGGTGCCTGTCGCGCTGGTCGTGACTGGCCTCGAGCACCAGCAAGGCGAAATGGAGGCGTGGTGGCCTGCAAACCAGGGGGTGCTACGGCGACATGGGATGCGGTTCGATGCACATGGGTGCGTGACGACACTTGATGCCGAGCATCCTGTCATACAACAACGGCGCCTGGATTCTCAGAGACTTCTGCGCGAGCTCGTGGTTCGGTACTCTAGCCTCCCAGCCTGGAAAATCGGACCATCGTATATATCGTCTGTCATGCCCATGTTCCAGAGTGCCCTCCGCAGGACGATGGTTGCTGGTAGAACGAAGAAGAGTACAACCACTCGGAAGGTGATTACCAGCGACATAGTATCTGACAGCAACGCTTCCGCATCCGTCCCCATCAAGCTCTCATCGGACATACTCCTCTGTGGAACACACCCGAGTGCGCTCAGATAAGGGGTCGGCCATAGGCATTTGTTTACGCGGACAAGCGTGCGTGGGCTCAGGTACGGGCGTATCTTCTACATCTTGCATCTGGGGAGTCCTGTTATCCCGCCAGAGGGAAGTCGACATGCTAGAGGTGTTTTGTGGCATCGTGGGTGGACAGATATGTCCCATGATCGTCGTGCTGTGCCAGAGTGTTCCCGCCTCGCGCCACGAGCATCCAGGCATATTTTACCACCTTTTCCAACCAACAGTTGAACATGTTGGATTTTATTCGTTCATTCATCATTTAGTGTCATTAATGCTCAGCGGATCTGTTCAGATCCCTGGCCTCAATCCATCCAGTTACGATGTCTATATACAACACAAATATTCTTTCATAGTTTCATATATAAATATAATGTTCTCTATATATAATCTCATTGATACGGTATGTATCATTGTGCGCTCTACAGGATATTGTATGTGGCGTCCAACTGGCGACCGTTCTATAGTAGGAAGCGTTTCACACACACGTGGACCCGCGGGAACCACTAGAACGTCTGGTTCGAGACCACGATCTGCCCAGTTCCGAAGCCCACTTGATCAAGAAATACCTCGACGGGGACACGCGACGCGGCATTGTAGTATACTCTTTGAATTTTTCCACAGCGACAGACCCCCAAGAGTGGTGACTGGGAACTTGTTTTGAAGCGGCAGGAGTTTTCCTACAGGGCAGCTCAAATGCTCATGATCCTCGGAATTCCGACACGGCGGTGACCGCTGGGGCCTCACAGTCCCGTTGCTGATAGGGATGTAGTACGTGTGGCGAATCCCGGAGCGGCGTGCTAGGTTCTCAAATATTCACGATCTCGAATTCCATCCATGCCCATGTGCGTCGACTGTCTAATCTCTTGTAGCACTCCGGTGTTCTTTGAAAAGCGTCCGCGCGGGCCGGTCAAGCTGACCGCGACCACGTCTGATTATAGGAACACCGTGTTCCTTCGCTCTCTATTTCTGCCTCTTCCCTATCCCCCTTGCCTATCTCCAGCTGCAGCTGCAACCGTAGTGCCTGTCGCCCCGTACCCGTGTTCGCACATGATCATTTGGTGGATGGGGCTGAGATGGAGCATCTCACAGAGATCGGTCACCGCGGTCCTGGTGGCCTCGGTGTTCGCTCTCTCTCTCCGTCATCTTTTGCCGCCGTACGATTCCCCCTCCCGTTCCTCGCGCGTCCACCTCGTGCTCGACCCGCCTTTTGAAATTAATCTTGACTTTGACCCCGAGATCGACTTGGTGAGTGGTCCAGTCGTCCGAGGGAAGCTTGTCGACTTGGACCCCGAGATGGCGCAAGAGTCAAAATCAGCGCCAACACCAGCGCCAAAACGAGAGCACACAGAGCCTCGGAGTCGAACCCTCGGAAAGCACACCCTCACCTCCAACGGACTCCTTGTCGTCAATCCAGATGGTCCCCACCCCATATTTCAACTCATCCGTGACGCCGAGGCCGCATGGGAGGCGAAAGGCGCACGGGCAAGCAAAACGCTCGATGAGGCCGTTGCAGAGTACAAACGACGTTACCGACGGGCACCACCCCTCGGTTTCGATAAATGGTGCGTCTGCCCCGATGGTTAGTGTGTCGCGTGTAAGGGAGATGCAGACGTGATTTCTATCTAGGTGGGACTATGTCGTCAAACATGACGTCCGGCTACCCGACGAGTACGATGAGATATTCGAGGACATTGAACCCTTTTGGGGGATCGATCCAGCCGAGTTGGCGTTCACGCAAGAAGGACTCGAGATACACGAGGGCGTCGTGACCATCCAGAAGACGGAAGCGCATCCTCGACTCGAGGTTGTCCGTTCGACTCTCCAGCAGGATAGGCAATCGCTGCTAGGCACCGTCGATGACATTCTCGACTTCGTCCGCGAGGTAGAGCAGGATTTACCGCCATTGCGTATCACACTCTCTCCGTTTGATAATCCCAATATGCTATCCGACTGGCGGATCAAGACCATGGCACTCGAGGCAGCTGCCAACGGGACGAGTTTGTCCATCTGTCTGTTGTGCTTCGAATGCTTTTGTGACATGCAATGGTCTCTCTTACAGCACTTACACGCGCCGACTTGCCTCCGATCACCGAATTAGGCTGGAATCAAGCATGTCCCCCCGACTCGCCCGCCCGCCTCCATCCGCCCATACTGCCACCCCCATCTACCAATCCACCTTTTCCATCCTCGTCCCCCAAGACCTTTATTGCTTCCCATCGGGACACGATGAACCCATGCACACACCCTTCTTTGCTCACTACACACGGCCAATTCCTCAAATACAATGCGGGGCCTTTCCCACGACCGACACTCGTGCCGCGGTTTTCGCTCTGTGCGACGTTGCTCCATCACGATATCCGTCCGCCTGTGCCGTACGGGTGGAGGTACGATATCGATCCCGATCCATACTCGGAAGGGGCATTCGAGGGAGATGTCCCGTGGGAACGCAAGGTGGATGAGAGGCTGGGCTGGAGGGGAAGTACGACGGGTATATTTGCCTCCCCACGTTCGTCGTGGTTGCATGCGCATCGGGAACGCCTGGTCACGTTTGCGAATACGCTCGAGGGAAACGTGAGCGTGTTGAGCGTGCCCAGGGGTGGCGGCGGGGAAGAGTCGGTCCCCGTCGGGGAACCGGAGACGGTGCGGCTCGCGTCTATTAATCCGGCGTGGATGGACGTTGCGTTTTCGGGTAAACCGATTGCGTGCGATCGGGATGGGGGAACGTGTGATGAGATGGAGGCGTTGTGGGAGTTTCGGAGGGTACAGAGACGGCATGAGGAGGGGCGGTATAAATTTATACTCGATGTGAGTTTTGGGTCGCTCTGTGTGAGGCATATTTGCTTGACTTGTGAGTTGGGCCCTAGGTTGATGGAAACGGGTGGTCGGGTCGGTTCAAACGCATCATAACGAGCAATGCGCTCATCTTCAAGGCGACTGTCTATCCAGAATGGTGCGTGCGCACGCCCAAGTATCTCCGATTCTGGATGTGGACTGACTAGCCACTAGGTATATGTCGCGCATTGCGCCGTGGGTCCACTACGTCCCGATCCAGGTATCCTACGTAGACCTATACGATGCGGTCGCTTTTTTCCGTGTTCACGATGAATTGGCGGCGCGGATCGCGAAAGCGGGGCGGGAATGGAGTCAACGATTTTGGAGGCAGCAAGATATGACGGCCTATCTATATCGGTACGTGAGTCATGGATGGGTAGAGTGGACACTGACGTGTGGCGTGTGGCGTCTAGGTTATTGTTGGAGTACGCACGAGTGTCGAGCTTGGATCGGGAATCGATGGATTATTTGGGTTGATCGATTTCTTGGATTGCGTCGAGAAAAGGAAGGAATGTGTCTTTTTTTGTTTTTCTTGTGTTGGTGTAGGATGACGTTGTGGATTTTACAGTAAGCACAATGAGATGCAAGAAGTTTGTATAACTCGGGAAATTTACATGCTATGCGAGATAGGTACTGTTGTACCGTTCGATTTACTCGGAAGCTGGTGCTCGGGTGACGGTGAAGCCACCTCGTTGGCTTAAGGTAAAGTAAGAGAAAATCGGTCGTTGCGGTCTCGAGCGTCATGTGAGCTGGTCGCGTGCATCCCCCTGAATCAAGTTCGCACCGATGACGACTGTCGTGCGCAATGCGAAGCAACGTATCCCTCTGCTATCGAGTGTGAGTACGTGGTCACCACGATGGGTCGGGTGTCTTTATTATTACCAGTACTTGGGACGTTTGCTCCCGGAGGCCCATCTGTGGGTCTCTCGCCACCGACGAGCCAGCGAATAAACCTGTGAAGGAGATTTGCAATGATTGCCAAGTTTGGCAGTACTGCGACTGTGACGATGCACTCCCGAAAGAGTTGCTAGGTCACATGGAGAAGAGTAATCAGACAGAAAATAACTAGGTCAAGCCCTAGTGTGAAAACTGTGAAATCACTGGGGTTAAAACATGGAGGGTACTACTAGTTTTATAGTAGTTTGGATAGGGTCGCTATGGAACCAGTTCCTTGAAACTTATAGACGTAAGGGGGCATGTCGAGTTGAATTGGTTGGGTAGCATGGTCGTGTCAGACCATTACATCCCCCCTACCAGTGAGAGTACTATGCTCGCTCATTGTCTCCCTCTCCTGCTTCTTCAGTCCCCATCATCAGGAAAAATGAAGAAGTATACACTAACCTATGTAGGTTATGTAGTCCTGTTTGTGCCTATTGACATCCCCCCTATACATAACAACATGTAGTGGCCACAATACATATCTATATGTGCTACAGCAGCAATGAGCAATGTGCATCAATATAGCACCTATAGCACTGTAGACTTTCCCCCATTTTCGTAGCGAGCAGAATAATCATCAAATTGCGCTACATAGGACAACATAGACTTAGTAATAAGTGTGAAATCATTTATCTCACAGCACTGTACCATTGCACCACATTCGAACACCAGGCAACATGAAAAAGTGGGTATTGAGACCAAATGGGTCTTAGAGGCAGCCCCACCTACTTTGGAAGCCACATGAGGGCGGCACACTGCTGAAGATGCATGAGTGGCGAGCAGCGATGGAGTGAGCAGTGCTCACCTGGGCACAGTCGTGCTGGCAGGTGCACAAGTGGTGGGGTGCACAGCCAAACTTGAACATTACTGGTCAGCGCACAAGCGATGAGCGGTGGTGTGGGGTGCAAACAGGGTGGTGCATGGAGTGTGATTAGGCATGCTGGTCAGTGCACAAGCAATGAGTGGTGGGGGGGCAGCACTCACCTAAAAGCGGTTGTGCTGGTGGGGTGCACAAGGATGAGCATGGACAGTGTGGATGACAAGAGGATTTGATGGAGGAAACATGGTGAGTGGGAAAATAAATGAAGGAAGCGACGTGCGAAGTTAAATCAACAATGTCACGTGTTACTTTAGGGTGGGCACAAATGCCCTTGGAACATTCCATGTTCTCTCATCCCCCTCGCTTACAGCTCCAACCTCATGGCCGCTGCAGTGGTGCCCACTCCTCGTCAGTCAACTGTCCACAGCGTTCTATATGCTTCCATCCCCCTGTTCGCCTTTAACCATATCACCTCATCGGTCTATGTACAGCGTTCCATATGCTTCTGTCCCACTGTTCTCATCATGCTCCCACACCCGCTACCCCTCCAAAAACTTCAAGATGGGCACACGAGTCATGGAAGCACCGATTCCAGAACTCTTCTGCTCGCCGCTTGGCATCCTCACCACCTGTTGCTGCTGCACCTCCATTGACAACAACGATGGCTACTGCAACTTTGCTGCATATGCCTGAGACTCAGGTACTCCATGTATCCTCAAAGCTTTCTAACTGCTCTGGAGGAGTGTCATGTCAAGATGACCAAGCTCTATGTACCTCCCATACCTAATGAAAGACACTACTACAGTTAGCTATAGAGAATTCAATTTGTGTAGTAGCCGACATAGAAAATTTTGATGTTGGCTGTGCCTATCATTGGCACTGTAGCTGACCACTGATGACATTGCTCGACATCGGCTGTGTAGCATGTCACACGCTACAGTATTTTTTCCTTTTTCCTGATGATCACATCATATTCCCCATCGTCTGGTACACCCTCCGCATCCACATCTTCTTTGACAATGGCTTTGTTTACGTCCAAAGGTGGCAATGTGCTAGCTGAGGCCACGAGGCCCCTGTCCTTCCAGCCTCTCAGTACTGTGGGTGTCTGGTCATGTACGTCTTCCTTAGAGATCTGCATGGGTAAACCTGCGGGTCTCACGATGCTAACCCGTACCCTACCCATACCCTACCCATACCCGTCAACCCATGGGTCTTAATGTTCATGGGTACTGCTCACAGGTACAGGGGTCTGTACCCGTGAGGGGTATACCTGAGGGTATCTAGTATAGGACTTGTAGTAAAGCATGCACATGAAGTATCTACTCATTGTACTCAATATCAATTGCATCCCACCCAGCTGGTAGTTCCACCTCTTCTTTGCCCTCGACATCATCCATGACAACAATCTTCTTTACATTGACATCCTTCACAAGACCCAGTTGACTCCATGAGCCCAGACAGAGCAATGCACGGATTGTTTGAGCAGATAGCCAGTTATGAACGTGCAAGAGAAGGACACGCCTGTGGCTAAAGAGACGTTCGATATCGACTGAAGTAGCTACAATGAATATCAATCATATTTGTGTACATATACTAGTAGTAACGACTTACCAGGGATTGAAAGGTAATCAATGGCCATACACGACAGGAGCAGATACATTTCACGCTGTTCAATCCACCAGGCAAGCACATCAGTGACATTCACAACGTCGGCTGCAAGGTATGCGTCCAATTCATTGTGAGACTGCTTCGGTTTTGGCTTAGCAAGTGATGGGAGGCTGTCGAACATGTTTTCTGATGTTTTCTGCTGTCCAGACTGATTAGCACACATGTTATGTTTGATTCATTTAATATACCTTGTACTCTGTGTTTCCCTCGACCACATCAGTGTCTCCATCCTTCAATGGTGTGGCATGGTGGGATGCATATGAATTATCATAGATGTTGTATATGAGCTGCTGTGCAGTCACGATCCACTCAGAGGACCAACCGGCCTCTTTGAAGTAGTTGATCTTGTGCCAGGGATGAAGGACTGCAATATGTCATTGTGTGCTGTGTTCGGGAATAGTATAGAGCAAGAAATACTCACCCATAGCTGTGCGATATAATTCAGATGAGTCTGTAAGCGAATAATACCTGTTCAGAGTCTTTTTGGCAAGGCCAATGGCAGCATGGATTGCAGGATTGAATTTCTCCTTCTTGAGTAGACCTGCAATGAACATCTCGTCAATGAAATTCATGGCTGGGATGACCATGGCGAGGTTGGGCATTGAGCGGGAAAAGAATAGCATGGTGTCCTTCAGAATCTGGATCATGTGATATCAACGTATTATCAGTGTGTTAATCAACAACACTCAAAGTCCACCACACACCTTGAGAATATTGCGCAACTGCTCCAGTAACCCCCATTCATGCTCATTGAGCCCGTAGTTGCTCAGTCCCAGCTTGTGTTTGTCAGTGATCACATCTATTCCAGCCTGGTGTTTCAGTGCACACTCCAACATATTGAACATGGAGTTCCAGTGGGTTGAAATGTCACGGGGCAAGTTCTTGACGGTGATCCCCAACTCATCCAGAGTCAACATCCATGCAGGCAGGAGTATTGTAGTCAAGTGGATTATTTTATATGACAACTTGTGGATCTGCAACAGATGAAGGTAAATCGAATTTTCATTTTCAAGCGTTGACTTACCTTTGCAAGGATCAGGCGCAGTGGTGTCAAATGCCGCTCCAGCACAGCCCGTTCCTTGTCTGTCAACAACTCCATTTTGTTCACCCATCCTTCAATGTTGTCTCGGTCATCTTGCCCATCTCTGCTTTTGGTTCTCGTTTCAAGGTCTTCAAGGTCAATGTCTTTAGCCAGCTTCCTCAATTCATCAACCATGCTCTGTGCGCTACTCTGCATGCCCCCCTTTCCCTTCGGTAAGTCAAACTGCCTTATCAGTGTCTTTGTGACTAAATTAATAATGTGCAGAAAACACCGTGTCCTCCTGGCCTCTCCTCCAAAGTGTGCGAGGAGGTCAGCTAACTCATCTGTCATTGTATCGTTTGACGTCACATTGTCAGCAGTGACGCTCAATATCTTCAAGGTAATATCAGGTGAGTAGTACCTTCATTTTCTCGCAATGGACCTTATCTGATATACCAAACTCTTTCAGAATGTTTGCGAACGCTTCTGCGAGATTGGCACCGTTATGTGACTGCATTTGGCTCAATTCCCTGGCCCACAAAGTAAGTCTTCAACAACACACCTTCGTGACCTCGACAATGTCGAGTACTAGGGCCAGAGGCTTACCCCCGTGAGGCAGATGGACGGTCACGGCTACAAATGCCTTGTGGTTCAGGGACGTCCAAGCGTCAGTTGCGAAACTCAACTCCCCATCATATTCCTGGTAAGTACTATTTAATTTCAGTTGTTCGATGCAACAGTGTACTCACTTGAAGCATTTTGGCAATCCACTTGCGCACGTTAGCAAATACAAGTCGAACATCCCGCGACACTGTCGTTGGATGGGGTATGTAATATTCCAGCCATCCTGTCTTCATCAAAGACTGAAAACCTCGGTCCAGAACGATCTCAAATGGCCGCAGGCTCTCTGCAACCCAATGCACAATTTCTGCTCTGTGGGACCACATTATTAACAATCTTGGACAAGTTCTCAAGGTCATAGCAACATACTTTGTCTCTGCACAAGTATGTTGCTTATGCGAGTAAGTAACCTTTCCTTTTCCTTTCTGTTCAAAGGCGACCATAACTGATCCTTTGTCAGTATAATCCTTGATTCCGTTGCGTGCCGTCTCAAGGTCTTTTGCCTCGTAGATTGTCTTGAAAACATCTTCACCCCAGCACGACCTCATGTGCTTGTGCATATTCCCTGTCGATGCCTTGTCACCTTTATCGAGGAACCGCCGAACTTTATGCTTGCAGCCTTTGGCCAAGCATCTGAAAACGTGGCTGCGCCGCTTGTCGACATACTCAATATCGGGAGCAGGGGTAAAAAAGGCATAGATAGGTGAGCTCCATTCCTTCATCATTCGTTCTATCCTTCCATAAGTTGAACTGACATTAATGTATCATTTCCAGTCACATACCGAGCTCAGCATCTGAGGATTCATCCGTGTCTTCACTACCGTTGTGGTGCGTGGTGTGTTTCTTTGTCTTTGGGCGCTTCGTTGCCATACTGCTCACCACTTCCTTGACATCGGGATTGACTCGTGCATGCTTCTTCATTACCGATGGCTTCCTGGGCCCGTCTGG
>JBBPQV010001039.1:0-13006 GCA_038092675.1 Boletus rufocinnamomeus | reverse complement strand
CGCCGAGATTATGGACTGGCATTCGAGTAGAGTGTCACCTTGCTGACGCTTCCTGCAACCTGTAGATCGCCTCCGACAAGTCGATAGAGCGCCTCGGACTTTTTCCAGCGTCCGGATCCAGCTATAGGTCCCTCCCTTCAAATTCAACACTCAACGTGGTTTGCCATTTTAGGCAAGCGATTAGGGTCCTCTCTCGAGTGCGCGAGGTCTACACCATTGTCGACAAAGCCATATACACTGTGCATGGAATTCCGTAGAGTTAGCTGATTGAATACCCTAAGTCCGACATATGTGGGGCTCATTTGATTTAGAGTCATTGTATTGAACCCTTATGGTTACCTTAATATGTTCAACTTCTCGGCTTTCGTGTCTATCAATACTAGTTACACGGAATGCATAGTCTCGGTCACGTCAAAGCTGTGTGCTATGGTGTGGAAGAGCCAGTCGGTAGCTACAGGTGTACAGT
Organism: Boletus rufocinnamomeus; assembly: GCA_038092675.1. Lineage (NCBI taxonomy): Eukaryota > Fungi > Basidiomycota > Agaricomycetes > Boletales > Boletaceae > Boletus > Boletus rufocinnamomeus. The sequence continues at coordinate 12,540 of JBBPQV010001039.1, read as the reverse complement.
CTGTATCGAATAATCCAATTGAGGGATATATATGTTATTTCTACAAGGCCTAGTGGTCGTCCCACCCCCCGAGTTCCATAGTGAACCCAGCGACTACCTTGACAAATTCAATGGCGTGCTTCAATACATCCAGTGTTAGTTCGACCCACCCGGACGAAACGAGTTCACATGTGCACCTCAAAAGAGAACTCTCCCTCCTTTACGACTGTTCGGTCATCAGCAGTGTGGATATAAGGGTTGGGTGTCCGGACTGGGTCGGCTTCAGTAGCATATATCACTGGGACGCCAGGGCGGTGCCACGAAATGTGGTCAGAGACACCACCTGGGCTACATCGCAAAGGTCTTCATTTCGTGAAACGAATCAATCGTTTGTAAAGGCGACGTACAATAGTTCCGCGCCTGCGACGGGAAAAGAGCAATATTCCGTGGCCAACTTCATGGCCCAATTCGTCAAGGATGTGTGGACGTTGTCGGTGATAAACGTCAGAGTGGGTGTCACGTCTTTGTGCACATATGCTGTCATGTCCTGGGATGGGACAGTCTATGAATCCAATCTGACATGTCAGCGATACTTACAAACTGGATCATGGCTCCGATATCCTTTCGTTGATACACATATTCTGAGACAATATCTTGGCTACCGAGAAGTCCGCCCTCTTCTGCGGCATACCAATGAAATTCTATAGGAATCTCGGGGCTGAAACCAGCCTAGACGAGCGCTCTGAAGGCCTCTAGGATGGTGACCGTTCCAGAACCACCGTCGTCAGCACCTGGTGCCGAAAGCAGTGGAAACTCGTAGTTGACGGAATCCAGGTGGGACCCGATTATAATGACTGGCATTTTGATAGCGTGGTTTTGTCGGGATCTCCCACGAACAGGCTCGAAGCGGGCAATCACACTTGTCTGGGGGAATTCATGGGTAAACGTCTCGAGGGATAAATGGACGTTGGGTGGAGGTCTGCGATGGTCTAGCATGTGGTGAGAAAAAGGACTGGACCAACGGTCGACCCTTGAAAACCCACCTCGAGGATTTTGTTGTAGATCCATCGAGAGCTCTGAGCGCCATACTCGGAGCGGTAATAACGGTTGTGAAAGCTCGTCAGGTTACCGAGATTGTGCATCATCTCCTCCACCTTGAGACTTTTGATGACCTTGTGTATCCTTTCCTGATGCCGAAGGTCTGGCCATTCTGCAGTGACATGTCCATTAATCATATTGGCGCCAGTCGGAAACACCACAATAAGAAAAGGGACACACTAATGTCTTCGTTTGAAGAAACCGTAGACATGAAGAGGTTTTCGTGTCCAGTGAGATCCATAAATGACAGACCATGCCTCATTAATCGCAGCTTGTTACCCTCTGCCATCCACATGGGTTCCAACCCAAGGACCTCGAGAAGTCGTGGTTCATCCAGGAGTGCGGCATGAACAGGATCGACGAGACGCATGGCCTCCACAGGATCACCATTGTGGACAGCTAAAAGGTGTTTTATATCTGCCTCTGTAACCTCGGCGTTTCCCCGGAGGATCTGCTGGTTCTCAAGAGGGTGAAAACGGTCGCGGACACGACCTGAAGGAAAACTGGGATTAGGGCAAAAGTCTTCATCATGGAGTTCCAGAGTGAGAAATACGCTCAAGTGGATCAACTCCTCGGATCACATTTTGGCGCGAATATCTCTGTTATTTCCTTGCGGGGGTAGTACGCCTCAGATCTTGTACCCGGGAAGTAATCTCCGGTACATACTTGGCATTCGTTTGTCCCGCACTGACAATCGAGGGAGGCTGAGCACATCTATGATTAATCTGAAGCACTAGGATGAACGCGCACTCCGGCCCGGACGGGGTTTATCGACTTCTCTTCGCATGGTCTGCGCACTGACCAGGCTATGCGCACAGAGGCATACTCCGACCTGATCATCCCACGAGTGACCCAGTCTGGTGACCAGCCCGGTCTATGAGGCAAGTCGTCGATAGACGGACCGTTGGAAGCCATGATAGAGGTGGGAAGGATGCATAGCTTGTTACCGCTATCTTTGCGTCGTCGAACGTTGCTGACGTCGACAGTCCTGTGGTTGGGCTGGCGGACCAAGCGGGTGAAACGGCTAAACGTTCCGACGAGTACCGTGGGCACTCGTGACTCACTGAAACTTGGCTGAAATGGTAGAGCAGGGGGTACTTTGGGATGGATATTCGACCGCGGGGAGTTGACGTATCGGAATTCTCCTACCAGGGGAATTTCCCTCGCCAATACATATCATTCCTAGTGATACAAGGCAGCCTATTGGCCGCACCAACGAAACGAGATCAATAGGTTGGGATGCGGCAAAACCTGAGTGAGATCATCGTTGCATGGGTGACCAAGTAAATATTCCTATGGAACGAAAGTAGTAGTCTGCCATCGATTAATTGATGATTGGTGAATGAAGGCATAGAGTTCTTACTTAGTCCTACCCTGCCTATTTGTGCTCCACCCGTGGGTTCTCCACTGCGTGACTCTCTACCCAAGGATGCATAACCCGGAGACATAATAGTGCTCAGACGGTCATGAAACCAAGTACTTTCTGGTACCAACGAGGGTAACGAAATTTACGAGTCCCAGGAATGCACGAGCACGTGCGAGCAGAACCATCGTCATGATTAAAGCCTCTGGCAGGCTTACAAAGGTTGACTCCTTGCTGGCCACAACGCTTAAGTCCTGTGAACCTGAGGGGTCATCGATCTATAATAAACCGGAGAAAGAGAGTAAGAACCGATGATCATCACGTAGAGTGACAGCCAGCCCGAAAGAGTCACGGAAAGGCAAATATGACGTAGAACTGGGAACTGCAGAGTCGGAGATTTCAGTGAGAGATTGCTGAAGCAAAAAAAGCAGAGGTCACCAAGGAGCGCTGCAGACGAAGTATATAATTAAGAAATGCATTCATGTGAGGGAGTCCAACAGAGAAACGGTGCAGCTTACATTACCTGGTACAGTGGCTCCGCAAATCTCGGCGAGAAGGTGTGATGGATAGGCAGGACTCATTGGCAACGTTGTCGCGCGAATCCCCCAGTAATCTCCCAAAGATGCCCGTCGAGGGAAGAATACGGAACCCGTGAAACACCAGTTGTTCCGTGAAACTGATTAAATGAATGAAGGGATTACTGTGGCTGTGCCCGCGGATGGCCGGAGCGTGGGAGTGGTGACCAAAAAAAGGCAAGTTGAATAAGCAGGCAGAGGCAGCGACGAGGACCCAACGAACTCAACGTCGACCACCCTCGTCCAGGAGCGATGCCGCCACCACCGTTTTCTTCGCCGCATAACCAGCCCTCGTTCCCCGCTCTTTACCTTTACCCATTGAATGACACTTTCGTTCCGAAACATATCACTCTAATAGGTGGCCAACGCGTAAAGATTGGCCGTCAAACAAACGCCAAAACCGTCCCTGCCGAACGAAACGGCTACTTTGACTCAAAAGTCCTCTCCAGGCAACATGCCGAAGTATGGGAGGAAAACGGAAAGGTACCTCCCTTTCACTTTATCATTTTCTGTCCTTCATCTCTCCTCTCCCAGATCTTCATCAAAGACGTCAAGAGTTCAAACGGCACATTTATCAATGGCGAACGTCTCAGTCTCGAAGGCGTCGAGTCCGAGCCCTTTGAACTAAAAAACGACGATATCGTGGTATGTCACTCCTGACTTTCCCACCTTATTCTTCTTCAATCGAGTCTTATTTAGGAATTCGGCATCGACATCATTGGCGAGGACAACAAAACTACTATCCACCACAAAGTCGCTGCTCGTGTTCTCTGTGTATTTACGGAGGAGGACGCCCAGGATGCTGCCCGTGTAGAGCGGATGCAAAATCCCCCAAACGTCCCTGGAGGTCCTTCCCAGCCGAGCACATCTGGTGCCTCTTCTCAGTTTTCATTCGCCCAAGGACAAGCTGTCCCTCCCGCGCAACGTCGACCGACCCTGCAGTCCCAAACGCTAGGTGGGATGGGCGGGATGGGCGGTAGTATGAGACCTCCGGGTAAAAGTGGTCTCAGTTTCGACCACATCTTGACCCGTCTCCAAGGCGAGCTCCAGAAAAGTCGTGAGACCGGCGCCGAGCTGCACTCGTTGACGACCTCGATGAATGATATCCATGATACTTTAGGCGGCGCTGTAGTGAGTACTCATCACTTCGACAGGTCAACATCCTGTTGACGACTTCTCCCACAGCCACCCAACATTCCCCATTTTCCTCCTAACCTTCCGCCTGTCCGTGCTCCACAACAACAACCAACGCATGAGCCCACCCAACCCACCGATTCTGGATCTCTTCCAGCCGCCGTGCTTAACGAACTGCGGACCCAACTCCACGAGACACAAGCGTCGTTGGCAAGTCACGTCGACAAGGTACGTGCCCTCGAGGACATGCTCGCTGAGCATGAAGCCATCAAGACCGAGGTAGCTTCACTGCGCGAACTCATGGACGAACGGAAACGTGAGCTCGAGATGTCCCGACGTGCCGCAGGCTCTCCATCCGGACACCATGATGCTCAACACCATGATGACATGCGGAACGGCGGTTATCGAGCAGACGACGACGATGGCGCCAGCATCCATACCATCGTTCCCCATGGTTTGGAGAGAGTAGAGGAGGAGGATGAGGACCAGTTGGCCGCCGAGGATGAGGACGACGAAGAACGTCGACGTCGCCGAGAGGAGCTTGGACGTCCGCGCACGCCCGAACCCACTGGAATGGGTATGGTAGAGGATGACGAGGATTCCCCAGACACGAAACGCAAACGTCGATCACCGTCGCCTCTGCAAGAATCCCACGACATCGCATCTGCTGCTATCGACGGCTTGGCTGAGCGGTTGTCGGCGCTCAGTGGACGAATAGACACGGCAGTAGAGTTCAACAACTCCCTCCAGGCACAGCACGCCGCTGCCCAGACGACTATATCGCAGCTGCAATCCAAGATAGCAGCATTAGAGGAACTCGTACAGGCGACCCAGTTACAGCTACAGCAGCAAAACTCCGCCCAGGAAGCTGCTCAGGCAGAGATTCTCAAGGCTGTTCGTGAGCCTGCCCGTGATCCTGAACGAGAGGCTTTGACAACAATGCTCAACGAATGGAAGAAGAATGTCGAGGGTCAATGGAGCGCCGTTCAGGAGGAGTGGTCACAAGAGAGGGAGAGACTTAGCAAGGCGAAGGAGGAATGGGAGAGCCGGGCGCGGACGCTAGAACTGGGATTGGATGCCAAGATCAATGCTGGTGTGGCATCACTCACAGCGTTGCAACGACATGACCGGTTTCCGAACGGAGACATCAAGATCAATGGAGGCGGCGGGCTAGTTACGCCACCAAGTCCTGTCAGTGTCGCCTCGAATCCCGGTCGGACAAAGTCACGACGTCGTCGATCAAGCTCCTCTCGCAGTCGTTCGAGATCAAGTTCACCGATCTCGTCGATTGAAATGATTGAAGGGGCGGTTAATGGGGACCATGACATTGAGTCCAACCCGGGTTCGCGACGTGTCTCAGATCAATATCGACGATCGCGATCACCTTCTCCCTCGATAGCGGACAGTGAACCGGAGTTGTGCAGCCAAGTGCTCGAACGGGGTACTCAGTATCCGATCACGCCTGCCCCATCGGTGAAGGACTCGCCTGAGCAGCCACCATTGTACCCCCCCTCGGGTCTTGCAGTGGGATCGAAGGCGGAGATGCCGTCGCGCACGTCTGGGGCTGTTGGTCGTCTCACGGTCTCACACCTGTCCCATCTGATGACCTATTTCTTGCAGTTTCAACTGAATATGACGACGGCCGTGGGTGTGTTGGTTGTCAGCATTGCGACGGCAGCGGTATTATGGAGAGTGAAACAGGATTAGGATATAAAAGTATGGAATCATGGTGGACGGTTCTCAATGGCATTCGTTATGACCAACTCCTTTCTCCCGCGGTTTGATTACTTTATTATTCTTTTTTTTTCTCGCTGCTCTCGACCTTATTTGTGACTTGTGAATAACCCTATGCAGCCTTTCTTCGCTATAATGACACCACGACCATGTCCGTTTCCATACGACCTACTTTCCGGCTGTCAGATGGGCCGAGACTCTAATGTATTGAGCTCTAGTTTGGGCAACTTTGTCCAAACAGGCACGATGCCAAGGGGTGCATCGCCACTCGGCTTCCCGGCTTGCCCACCCCTGTGACCAATGAATGAACTGATCGTCCACTCACGTGACCACCGTATTTGGAAGTCTCCGTGTCTCGCCGCGTCTCGGCATGGAGTCGACGTTGGCTCCATTTCGTCTGCACTCATTCACGGCGACAGCGTGTAACGTTCACCGCGTCGTAGGCGTCGGAAATGGAGTATTCCCATGGCGTGCGTGCACGCTGTCAAAATTCATCGTTTGTTTCGTGGAGGTTCCGCTGCTAAACGAGCAGTGCTGTCACTGTGTTCGCCGCATAACCTTCAACTGCACCCTTCCGAGCTTCTCAGATTCAATTCAATGGGCCGTTTCGCATCGGCAATTTCCCCTTTCGATTAGCATATAACATGACCTTCAGTGGCTCATGCTTGCTCGCACGGTTCTTGACCTACAAATTGATCTGTCGGCTCACGGCTGTATACCGCGCTCTCCAGAGTGAGAAAGATAGAAGATACATTATTGATGCTAACAACCAGGCTTAGAAATCGAGTGCGAATGTTGTGCACCATAGCCTCTTGCTACATCAGTTGTGACGAATCATCGAAGTAAAGCTCTAGTCGTCTGACCAAGCCTGCCCGTCAATTTGTCAGCTGCCGGCAGTCGCCATTACTCGTCATCGGTTGTCCCAAATGGCGATCCCCCTGGACATATAAAAGCCTTTGTGACTCAATCGACCCTTAGATCCGATCCTTCTTAGCTCCATACCATAACAATGACAGTCACCAAGGTTTCCTCCAACGCTGTCAACGGTGGTCACTCTCTCAAAAGACCCTCGTCCTCTCTTCATGGCTTCGGCACGCTCGCTATCCATGTCGGTTCAGATCCAGATCCAGAGACTGGTGCAGTCATCCCCCCGATATCCCTCAGTACGACATACAAGCAAGACAGCGTCGGAATCCACAAGGTACGTCTTTGATTGTACGATCACGAGACACCCGCTCAAGATTCTGCACCATAATGTAGGGCTTCGAGTACTCTCGTGCCGGAAACCCAAATCGCCAGGCGCTGGAGAACATGCTTGCCGCATTGGAGACTGGGGGTGCCCATGCGATGGCGTTTTCCTCTGGTTCGGCCGCCACGGCCACCCTTGTGCAGTCCGTAGGGCCAAATGCGCACGTCCTCAGCGTGAATGATGTCTACGGCGGTACATTCCGCTATTTGAAACGAGTCGCCTCAGAGACCCAGGGACTCGATGTGTCGTTTGTCGATCTCGAAAGTGACGACGACGAGGCCATTCTGGCAGCGTTCCAATCAAACACCAAGGTACGTCATCCGCTGGTGTTTTTACCTAACCGGTTATTCATGCGGTGTGGGCGCTCGGCACCTTTAGCTTGTTTGGATAGAAACCCCCACGAACCCCACGCTTCGGCTCGTGGATATACCCCGCATTGTTTCCCTCGCACGATCACACCCATCGCGGCCCCTCGTGGTCGTCGATAACACATTCCTGTCTCCATTTTACCAATCACCTCTTCTCCTCGGGGCCGATGTCGTCTCGCACAGTCTCACGAAATACATCAATGGCCACACGGACGTGGTCATGGGCGCTCTGATTCTGCCCGCACATCACGCCCCACTTGTACAAAAGTTGCGTTTTCTCCAGAACGCCCATGGTGCGATCCCGAGTCCGTATGACTGCTGGCTGGCTCAGCGTGGTGCCAAGACGCTCCATTTACGAATGAAGGCGCATGGGGTCAATGCATTGAGGGTGGCACAGGCGTTGCAACGCTCACCATTGGTCGAGGAGGTAATATACCCTGGATTGGCGTCACACCCGCGGAACGCGACTGCGTATCGTCAGTTGGCGCCGCATGCCAAGAAGTTTGTCGATGCGTTCGAAGGCGAACGCGGGGGTGAAGGAGGTTTCCCCTATGGTGGCATGGTGTCCTTCCGCATCCGAGGAGGCGCAGCGGAAGCGAATGCATTCCTGACCGCGACGCGGTTGTTCACGTTGGCGGAGTCGCTTGGCGGCGTGGAGAGTCTGGCCGAGCTACCCGCGCAGATGACACACGGCAGTATACCCGAAGCAGAGCGGGCCGCGCTTGGGATTGGAGAGAATTTGATTCGCTTGTCTGTTGGGGTAGAGGAGACGGAGGATTTGGTGAGCGATGTGGAGCAGGCGCTCGAGGTGGCGGTTGGATGGGGTACGGTCAAGCGCATCAACGGTGGACATTAATGGATGTATTACTGACAATTGTATACTTGCTTCTCGGTCGCTTTCGACTTGTTGCCATCGTACATAGAAGATGGCACTACATAATATAAACCCGTCTAGGACCACCATGCGCTGTCGAGGGATACGGTGGGTAGTACCCGCTTCGACGACTTGAGGCATTTAGCCGCGGCCCGCGGGCCCGAAATTGGTTGTTGAAAATGTTCCCATCACATGTGGAAGATTACCAGACTGGACTTCATCTCTTTCTCAAGCGTCCCTTGTTAAGTCTTGCAATACTACAGCTTTGGCCACGCACGAGACCCACATTTGCTCCCATCTCACTTTTTTCCTTTCGTTCGTGTCTGCCATCTGTCTTGTACCCGGCTCAGAATCCACAGGTTTCACAGGGCACATCGTGATTACCAAGACGACTATCTATAGTATCAACCGGCTTTCTAGCCACCTGTGATTAATGATCCCGTTGATCCTGTTGACGCCACTTTCATCTCATGGATCTCACCGCGGACGCGAAGACATCTTTAGCTCGACGGTTTCTCATGCGAAGCAGATTGCCGAGTAATTCACCGAGAGCTCGTGTGACGTTGTCGTGACTCGTCCCCGGTCCGAGGACGAGCGGCCCGACAGGTTTGGTACCAAAAAAGATGGTCAACGAGATAGAGATGGTTTACAATCAAATGAGTGGATTCTATGACAAATTGCTCGAGGTGGGTCTTCAAGGGTAAGCTGTGTCTCCTGATTCCGTTCGGCCTTCTGGTGATGTACTTGATATAGAATTCGTCCGAGTGCAAAACCGTTACATATTCATAAGGAACTAACTTGCGCGATTGTAGAACGGTTTTGTAAGTGTTCAATATTGCGTCTACTGCTCTGGTTGAGTTACAGCCTCACTACCGACCACTGCAACCGGTTGTATTTGAATCCGGCTCTTCTTTTAACCAATTCGATTGTCGCGTCTACCCTCACTTCTCCCCTTGCGAAGACTTCCCCGTCCCACATCGCACTCCAAGATTCGGGACAGTGCTGAAACGTGCCCAATACCCTGCCCGATAATTCTCCATGAAAATATCCTTTCTCCCAGTTTCCGACGTGTTCACCGCATATCATGGACCCAGGCTGAGGAGACAATAGGCCTGCTAAAGCTTTGGCCAAGTGAAGTTGATTTTCCTCTGAAAACAGGTGGAAGAAATTAGATGCGTAGATCACCGCGCAATGACCAGCGAGTGGATTTAACGAGGCCAACGTGGACAAGTCTGGTCTCTCTGTCGGAGGAGCAGAGTCGAAAGGTGGGACGATTCGCAACATGTTGGGGTCGAACGCATCCCCGGGGACAAAGCTGAGTGGATAGGTTGCTGGTGTCGTATTGAAAAGGGCGTGACCCATTTCATAGAACTCTTGCAAGGTGTTCGTATTAATTGACGTCGTCACGAAATCATGGTGTCATTTACCTTCGTGCAAATCAGTGGTCACGATGTTCCTGAGGGGGAATCCGTCTGCCACGGCTTTCCTCACATCCACTCCAACTAACGCATGTGTCTCGTCAGCGTTTTGGGGAGGAGATGGTCGCAGAATGGTATCGGGTTACTCACAACAGCAACCAATATCCAACAGGATCCCGTCCGGGCGTTCTTGGCCAAGCTTAATAATATTTTCATACCCCGGGAGTGTCGCGATCCCTAACCTGGATGGAAATCAGGATAGATGTGGCAATGCAGAGGGAACAAACGCACTGGAGGAACATAAACCACCTAATACATGGGTAGGGGAACATCTACGTCCAAGGTGTGTTCACTTTCCAGGGTGCACTGGAGACGACATTACCTGACTGACCTTGTATGCCCTCTCTTGTACTTCTAGAATATGGATCCTCAGGTCGTCGTCGTCGTCGATCCTAGTCTGTGCCTTGAAGAAGGCGGCTTGCTCTGGAGAGAGCCCATAGGCTGTGTCGAGCGGTTCTGTGTCAGGCCTTACCACCGCTATGACCTTTATACCCCCAGCTCCACCGAGTCCTGTGAGGGCTTGGATGTCCATTGATGAGCGCTGGGCTCAGGAACAGCCAGATGTTTCATTACACAGCAAACCGGTCCGTTGAATCCCGTAACAATTACTATGACATAACTTTGCTCTGTAGTAGAGAAGGAACTACATAACTTGCGCGCATGTGGAATGGTGTACGTATTACATCTAGAATCCTCTGTCCGAGCTACAGCCTCACCACCGACCACTGCAACCGGTTGTATTTGAATCCACCTCTTCTTTCCACCGACTCGATTTTCGCGTCTACCCTCACCTTTCCCTTCGCGAAGACTTTCCCATCCCACATCGCACTCCAAGTTTCGGGGGAGTGCTGAAACATGTCAAATACCGTGCCTGAGATTTCTCCACGAATGACTCCTTTCTGCCAGTTTCCGACGTGTTCACCGCATATCATGGAGCCAGGCTGAGGAGACAATAGGCCTGCTAACGCTTTGGCCAAGTGAAGTTGATTTTCCTCTGAAAACAGGTGGAAAAAATTGGATGCGTAGATCACCGCACAACGGCCAGCGAGTGGATTTAGCGAAGTCAACGTGGACAAGTCTGGTCTCTCTGTTGAAGGAGCAGAGTCGAAAGGCGGGACAATTCGCAACATGCTGGGGTCAAACACATCACCAGGAACAAAGCTGAGTGGATAGGTTGCTGGCGTCGTATTGAAAAGGGCGTGACCCATTTCATAGAACTCTTGAAAGGTGTTAACATTAACTGACTTCGTCACGAAATCATAGTGTCGTTTACCTTCCTTCAAATCAGTGGTCACGATGTTCTTGAGTGGAAATCCGTCTGCCACGGCTTTTCTCGCAGCCACTCCAACTAATGCATGCGTCTCGTCAGCGTTTTGGGGAAGGGAAGGTCGCGGAATGGTGGCATCGGGTTACTCACAACAGCAACCAATATCCAGCAGGACCCCGTCCGGGCGTTCTTGACCAAGCTTAATAATACTTTCGTACTCTGGCAGTGTCGCGATCCCTAGACTGGATGGAAATCAGCATAAACGTGGCAGTGGAGAAGGGAGAAACGTACCGGAGGAACATGAACCACCTAATACATGGGCAGGGGAATATCTACGTCCTAGATGTGTTCACTTTCCGGGGTGCACTCAAAGCGATATTACGTGACTGACCTTATATGCCCTCTCTTGTACTGCCAGAATATGCGTTCTAAGGTCGTCATCGTCGTCGATTCCGGTCTGTGCCTTGAAGAAGGTGGTTTGCTCTGGAGAGAGCCCATAGGCGGCGTCAAGCGGTTCTGTGTCAGGCCTTACCACCGCTATGACATTTACATCCCCATCTCCCACCCCACCAAGTCCTGTGGGGGCTTGGGTGTCCATTGCAGACTCGCGCACAACAGGCTCAGGAACAGCCAGCTTTTATACATTGGTTGGCATTACACAGCAATAGCAGCGTCCATGACTTCAGCGTCGTGGACATTGGTGTTGGGTGGAACAACGTCTGGGACACCGATTTATAATGATTTTACTATTCACAGTGCACTGGCAACCGGTCCGTTGAATCCCCTAACAATTATACATGACATAACTTACTCTTTACCACCCAGTGCGCAGCATGATATGGTTTGCCGAATTGATGGTACATAACACTGACGCGGCGTAGGTCGACCGGTATTGCAGTCTGCGAGGTAACCGTTGCTCTAGCCCGAAACGTCTCATTGTTGATTGTTCTTACCTAACGGGATCACCATTTAAGTAAGCTCGCGGCCAGTGAATTGGTTACGGTAGTACGGTGTGCGATGGCATCGTGTGCAGCCAGAAACATCCAGTAGATATTGGTTATCACATGTACATCTGGTTTGAATACGGGTTATTGCCCGGATAATCGTTTCGCTATTTTCAGGGGCGGGGCTCCCTGTGTACGATCTCGGTGGATCCTACGACAAACTGCTCGGGGTAGGTCTTTAAGGGCAATGTGCGTCTCCTGATCCCGTTCGTTTCCGGTGATCCGTTCCAGACGCTCAACCCTTGCATCCACACCGCAGACGATCGAATGGACCTGAAGGATGGCAAGTATTCGTTCGATGTGCGTATTTGATGTAAAAGTCCGAGTCCGAGTGGCATAGTTGAGCTGATATTTCGATGAAACGGACAAAAAAAACATGCAACGCACTCTGCTTCCTCGGTTCTTGAGCCCAAAGTG
>JBBPQV010001038.1:0-13020 GCA_038092675.1 Boletus rufocinnamomeus | reverse complement strand
AACTGGTGTCCAAAGAGATCCGGTCGGTGGGTGTTCTTACCCTTGGTCGACCCATACAGGTTTTCGGCCAACTTTTTGGCTTGCTCGGGTTGCATTGCTGCATTTGCTTGGAAGAAAAAGCAGGACGGCGTCGCTCCGTAGATGCGCGAATAATTTGAACACTTTGGCTTGGTCACGTGAGATCCCCAAGATGCTCGCCGTCTTGGAGTGCAAGTCCGTCCCTGCAGCCTTGGTACCCTCGAGCGTCATCCAACCGATCGCAGTGGCCTCGTGCAGGCCAAACTGTGCGTCACCCATACAACTCGATATCCAAAGCTCCTCCGAGTCGACGTCGGCTCCAACGATGGCATAGCCTGGTGGTGCGCGAACCATTGCCTTCAGCTCGGACCCCACACGGTTCTTCTTCGCATTGCTCGCCGTCAACCACGTCTTCTCGATCGCACGATGCGTGACAGTGCCCATTGTGATCACCTGTGGAAGGATCAGACCCCATTTGTGCTCCGACGACTGCGCAAACTCGATGTCGACCTGTTCGTTCTGCCATACGACCATCTGATTCAATATCCGATCGCGCGCGCTAATCCAGTAACTGCATTGAGCGTTCATGTCCAGCGCATCTTGGGCATCGTCCCCGGGACTCGTCAACGTTCCGTCTTGGGCATATTTCATAAAGGTCTTGGCGAGTGGACCTCCGACGTTGGCGATTTTGCCGTCCTTGTGTGGGAGCCTGTAGAAGAGGAAACGATGTACACCCTCTTCCTGCGTCATCTCGCACAACGCCTGGTTGGCGGAATCTGAGAATACGAGCGGCCGCGCACGGGTGGCGAATTCCACGGCGCTCGGGACCCTAAACGTCCACCCATGCTCCCTGGAGTGAAAAAAAGGCTGGCCCACCCAGGACAGGCGGAGCAGAATCGGAGAGATGCGGTTTCGTACGGTGATGTCGAGTGTGCCAGGTGGGAGGTCTTTCTTCGGTCTTGCAAGGTCCCACAACCATTTCGGCCAGATGACTTGGGGCTTAGGAGTTTTTGGGGTACATGTCTGGGACAACTTTGTACGGGGAGTGGCGAGAACGAGCCTCCAATCGAGTTGTCGTAGGAGGGGGTCTTGTTCATAATCTTCCGCGCCCGCAAGAGACTGCTAGATTAATAATACGAGCTTCCAGCTCGGGCGTGCGTTCTCCGCTGGTAACGGCCAGAGCCAAAGACGTGTCTGACGCGGTCTAGCGGCTCCCCTTCAAGTAAGGAATACCATGCGTTGGCCCTAGAATAGTCAAAATCTTCTTTGCGCCCGCACTGGGAGGTCGTATCGCCTTGCCGTCGCGGATGAAATGCCACCTTTCCAACGTCGTGTATTGCAATAGATAGCCATCAAAAGATAATTTGAGAAGAGTCGGGAGCACGCAGTTCACGCTGCCAGCGCTAAAGACACCATTCCTGAGTAAATCGCGCAGCCACGCGGGCTGTTTGTCCACAGATGACTTAGTCTGGGATGTAGACTCTGCACTCTACAGACGATCATCACTAGGAAAAGTATATACGTAGGAAACAACGTACATTGTTATACAAGCCTCTGGATTTCTTTGCGACTTTCGGGGTCCAATCGAGCTGAGAAAACCAAGGATTGTCTCTCCAGGATCCGTCCTGCATCATACTCTTTGCCTGCTCCGCGAGATCCACGAGATGTTTCTTGACCTTGCTTCTTTTTTTTTTTTTTTTTTTTTTGATTCCATTTTTGTCCCGTTGGGGTTGGCTAACCCTATGTAGGACAGAACTAACGTGGAGCTAAAGGGACACCTGTGTCCCGCCGAATCCCTGATTTTGCGAATGCCCCAGGAGTAGGCTGTAATGCCCCTCCTGGTCCCACCATTCCTGCTGGCTGGTTTTAGACGCACAAATCGGCTAATCATCGACCCCCGGTATGCGTAGCTGGCGTGTGTTGGTTTATTTTGTACGTAGATGAAGGAGAGGACATGTGCCCGTCCGCTCACAAGTCCTTTCCAATCGAATGACTTGAATTTCCACCCCCTATGGATGGCTGGCCGCAGGTTTTCCCTGCTCAGGTGTTCAACCTAGCCCTTATCAGAGCGAAAATGCGTGAGTGATAGACGTCGTGTTCTGCTTGCCACTAAACATGGTGTAGCCCCCCGGTATCGTCTGATCATACCTCAGGTCAACACACAAGGTAGCTCACCAACCTTGACTCGTAGTATAGCCCATCGCTAATTTCTCTACAGTAGAAAAGCGTCCGGGACCGGTTTGTTGGACACCCCACCATCATTGGGCCCCGTTACTCCGTATACGACATCAGGAACTCATTTTCCATCGGCGGTTATTGGTTTTCATACATCACTTCCTTCTCTGGATGGTATGCTATTCAGTTCGTGTATTAATAACTCGTTGACATGGACCAAAGTCGGTTTTAATGGATTTATAGGGTCGTTTGTTCCCGATGGCACACTTGCATTTAGGACGGCACCTGAACCACAGGTCATACCGCATTCGCAAGAAGCATCAACGGATTTGAGTTTGTGTTGCCCCTGTGCAACGAGGTACCGTCATGCATACCTCGGTACTTACGTCAGTGTCACGCATTTGCCTCCATGGATATTGATGTTTATTTGTACTTCGGCTTAGCCAGCCCACTTTCCCTGTGCATAGCATGCCGGCGTCGTCGTCCTTCTCCGCCAAAGTTACAGACTTTGTCAGTATCGAGCCACAATCTCCATTTGTGCTTTACCGCAGTCCGGAGAGTTCGGGTCGCCGACGTTGTCAACGCACTTGTGAATATACACCGAAGACCTGTGGATCGACAAAGACGATCTCTACTCTGGCGCCCGTCAAGCTAGTAGCATGATCAGCGTCCATGAATGTCAGTGGGCCACGACCAGCAATCCCTGCGGGAGGTGTCTCATTGGCTCTAGAGCCCGGATCGGCGCTCATGTTCGTAGATGACATAGAAACACGCACGCAGACAACAGGGCCAAGTGTCTGTGGGACGACTGCAATGCAAACGCAATGCTCAAAGACTCGATCAACCGTCATGTGGTGACTGTTCATCTCGGGGAGGGATTTCATTGCAAGGGGTGTGATCAGGAGTTTTCGCGCAAGGATGTATATGATCAGCACGTTGAGAAAGAAGAGATGTGTCGGGATGTAGGCACTGTGATAGTGTGTAGCACAGAGCGCAGGGTGATCGACGTGCGCAAGGCGTTGCGGGAAGGTGGCCCAGTTCGCTATGCTGGTCGATAGAGTTGGACTCGATTCTGTAATTCTTCCCCCGCTTTCGCCATCCTCTCTCTTAAATACACAATTGCTATCGGTTCTCTTGATTTTATAATGTAAAATATAGTGATTATCCCCGCTCTGTGCCGCAACTGCTTAGATGGAGTTCAAGGTTAAAACATTAACTTACGAGATCCGGCTCTGTCAAAAAAAAATAGAATGCATTGGATTTGTGCTATGACGGATACATTGACAATTCGGGAAGCGGTATCAATGCCTCCGAGATGACATGTGCAATAGCGAGAATTCCTGACAGTGACTGACAGCCAGAACGTGAAATTCCAGAAACCGAATCGATCGATCGATCGATCGAGGGCCGATAATTGTATGGTGGCAGTGCAACGACGATGCGACGCGGACCATCCAGTGAGACGTATCTTAGGAGAAGAGTGGAAGATACAATACATGAGGCCTGAGAATCAACTGCCGAACAAACCCGTACTGGTGGAACACGATATGGCGGACCTACTTGATATCATTGACCGGCAATGGGTCCACCATGGAATGATGGGACCGGGTACAGAGAACCAGGGACGACTGGAGTCTTGACATTGAAGCTACTGGTGATACGATACCAGCGCGATGAGGATCAATCGGACATCGCTGGCCGTCAAGACGGCAGCGAGTCCTGCATGAGACCAAGGCTGAGAGAACTCGGGACCACCAGAGTCTCGACGTGGAGGGTAATGCTGGGAAAGGTGGAACGATAGGAAGCCAGCCATCCGATAATGACAAGGCCTTATAGCATACAATGATATGGTTACGAGCGTCGCTCAGATCCCATAACTCCCCCTTTCCCGGAAGCAATTTCCGGACCGCGGCACACAGCAAGTGGCGTGAAACTGGCCTCCTCACTGCCTGGGACAACCAGCTTTCCACACCGAGGAGATACTGGACCATATCCTAATAGTCCTCGTGTACCACGCCTGCACCTGAATGACATACCGGGACCTATTTGTTTTCCCCCGGAGTTATGGAGGTCACGGCGCCAAGCTGACGAGACTATAGGGTGGCACGCGTTCGACGAGCACCTGATCTGATCAGTGGCCCGGGTGGCAGATGCCAACCATTGTCTGCCATAGGGGCCGTTGCTTGAGAAATTTTCACTACGAAAGTGGTATGTGTGGCAGGTTGGTGGCGGGTGCGGTCCAAAGGGGGATGCAATGAAATGGCATCGAAGAGTGTGGGATGTCCTGATATACATCTATTTTGTTGGGGCGTGCTCCAATATTGAGACGCTGGAAGAACGAATGAGAATGGGGGTACTTATCGGTAATCTGTTCAACTCCAGTTAGGCGCTCTCTACTCTTCTCTTGGAAGGTCAGTTCAGCGCCATCTTCTGTATGGAAAGTAGTGAGTGTGTAATCTGTCTTCCCGGAAAACAACCCTCATATCTTCTTTCATCTTAAAGTAGCTCGTGTGGGGCTGATTTCGGATCGTTTCCTAGAGAAAACGAAGTTAACTGATTGGCTGATCTAGGTTGCGTGGGAACAGAGCAGCTACCACCTGAACAGTTTGTTTAGAGAAGAGCCACTTGATCCGCCCCGTCTCCCATGGGATCCTAGAGCAGCACCTTAGGGCCAACCAAGCAGGCTACTAATGTCCCCTACATACCCATAGATGTTTCGGTCTCCTCTTCGTTAGAGAAACTCCCTCTGACCGATATACATTAGGAGGGAATCAACTGTAACATGTCCCTGAAAATGGCTCGGCGCAGCGGAGTGGCCTGTCTAGGTCTCTTGCTTCCGTGCTTGCATGAACAACCTCATAGATAACAGCTAGTCCTAGAGGGTACAGACTGCCTAGCATGATCCAACTTGGATTACATGTATAAGTAGCAAAGCCGCCAGTTCGAATGATGCAATGTAATGTCGTGACTGGTGGTATACCACTGGATTTTCTTCGTCGGGGGTAGAGTCCGGTTTGAGCTGATGGATGTCGCTCAACACGGTATACCATCCTGTACGTTCAAGAGCAATTGGATGGTAACCCTCGAAACCGAGATGTAGGGGGTTGAAGTGCTGAGCAGTAATGAGTACTGCTGGCCGGCAAAAGTTGGGCGAGAATGGCATTCGAAGGATACGAGGTAATGAAGCTCGAAAATGGGGACCATTGAAAGGCATTCCTGCAACTGCCACACGAGCCAGCTGACACGAGATATGCAAGACCAAACTTGCGATGCATGGTATTGACGGCACATGCACATAGCCACCGGATCCATCAGTTACAGTGGGAGCTACTAGTACTACGCTACGGGTAATATGTAATCGCACCATGGGAGCAAATTCGTCAAGGTCTGCCATCTCTTTGGCTCATAATGACCACTACTGTGCAGGTATAATACTCGAGAACCACGTACACAATTAATTTGAATTTTCGTCTACGAACTTCGTCGCCTTCTCAGGATCTATGCTGTGTTTGCTCTCAACACTGTCTGGAACCGGTCGACATTCAAGTTAGAATGTAGTGAGCAAGTTGTTCGAGGGAAACCTGGATATTTGTGCCCATAACAGCGTTGAGACCGGTTTATGGTTGGATTTGCCATCCGCCTTGCAACATTCCTGCTAGGTGCGTGTCGTTGGTGGTGGTAGATAGAATCGCTTGTTTGGCTATAATTTGAACGATATGAAGGGGAAACTAGTAACAACGAGGCACTAGGAAGGGTCGTGGCACTCTACCTGTACATATCCTTTGGTGTCCCGACACCGACTCAACACAGTTCAAAGCGGGATGATTGTACATTTACTTAAATATGGGCTCATAGAACATGTCTAGTCGACCATGTGGTCGAATTTAATTTACCAAGATTGTATGCTTGCCGTGCGAGTCACGAGTCAATCTGACAAGCTGAGTTATCCATGAAGTGTGGATATGTGCATTTGCTCTTGGTTACTGGCTGGTGGAGGGGGCTTGGGATGTAGCGCCGACGGAGCAGGTCGCGTGGCAGTCTACTTGGAGCCTTGGCCGTCGACAAGTGTGGTGCCGATGAGAAAAAACTGCGGGCGCGACGCGGACTTGGTCGTGGGGTGCGGTTGCAAACCCCAAAAACACGGCGCGGCATACAAAAAACCGCCGTGAGGAGAAGTACCTGTGCCGACTGTCCATCTGCAGATCTGAGCATCGCCCTTATGTAAGTTCCAACAGGTTCCTCGGGGTCTTTACGCGTTGACCACTTTGCGCCTTCGAGTTGATACGGTTGATGTTCGCTCGCGGAGTTTCAACACGCTACGCGATCCATTATCGACGCGAAGTGCACGGGCACCGTCCACAGGTCTGACCCAGTAACCAAGAGCAAATACAAGCGTATAAAACCATGTGGCATCCTCGCATTCACCAGTCGCAGACCGATTCCGATTTCCTCTCCACACGAAGATTGACTACCACTCTGGTCAATGTCCACTCCTCCGTCCCGGTTCCCCCTCACCCCATTCCCTCCTAACGACATGGCTTTCGATGGAGATCTCAGACGTGAGCCTTCTGCTGTCTAATGCTACATATCGTGACCGCCGTGACAGTGCCACAGAACTACGGCCACCATTTGAATCTCCCGAGGCCAAACGCGACAACGTGAGTGGCCCTTCCATCCATCTCACGACTGCGTCCTCACACCGTTCCTCGATTAGGGAGAACTATCAACTATGTGTCAACACTCCCTTATTCTCTGACACCCACTACCCCTGGCAAACAAACCAAGCATAGTAAGACATTTGATTCGGTCATGTTCGCCGATCTAATTGTGTTCTTCTAGTCACAATCCTGGCGTGCTTGCATCCGCTCATGCAATGCAGTAGGTATCTATGAAATGGGATACAAGCTTCGTGTCTCACTGTGATTTGTAGCATACAATCGTCCCATAACCTCGGATTAAGGACCCCGCCTGACGCTTCGGAGGTATCTTCCTCGCTGTCCTCGCCCACAGCGTTGAACGAGAGGCATGGTAGTCATATGACGTCGGCTTCTTATTCTGCCTACGACCCAACTCAGAATGTTACCCATTGGGATAGTCACGCGGCATTGGATCCCCTCAGGATATTGTGGCCAACTTCATCAGACCGACAGCTCCAGTTTCCCTTCGTGGACCGGGAGACCGGTACTCTTTGGCATGACATTCTCGACCAATTGAACGCCTATCCATCCCCAGCGTTTCCTTCACACGTGATGCATTTTCACCACCCAAGCTTATCAAACAACAACATCGCCACAGAATCATCTATTCCACGTCACTCCTCTCCATATCAAACGTTCATTCCAACTTCACCTTCCTGCAGTCTCCACCCAACGTCGACCGGGTTCCGCGAAACAGATCCTCATTCCCATCTTTCTTTCTATCGTGCACCCCATCGAGATTCTACTGGATCATCTCACTGCAGACGTGCCGCCCGTGCGATTGAGTACGACGGGTTATGGATCGATGAAGAAGAGCTCCTCAAAGGTCTGATGGAACACAATGGACATATTAACGTTCATCAGTGCCACTGGGAGGAAGATCCTACCCCATGTCACCTCTGGATCAAAGGCGACAAGTCATCCATCAACGCACATATCCAAAAGTGGCATGGAGGGAAGCCCGGGGGGGACAAATACGATGTTGACTGTCGTTGGTCTGCCTGCGGGAAGACGATGTTGAAAGAGTCAATTGCGAGGCACATCGTAAGCATCCACCTTGGGGAGATGTGGGAGTGCCAGGGCTGCGGCAAAGTGATCGCTCGGAACGATGCCTATGGGCGGCATGCCGTGAAATCAAATCTCGATGCATGTCGAACCTCAAACGCGCTGATCACATACTCTGCTGATGTACGGGTGATCGATGCCCGCGTTGTTCTGGATGGTGGAGGAAGACTGCGGTACGCTGGTGCATGAATGGCTTACTTTCATAAAATTTCATGGGTCGTGAATTTTTCTCACTTGTCCTGGTGGAAACTTGATTCAGACTACCCCGGGATCCTCTACTGCGAAGTAGTAAATGTGTGGATACCAATCTAGTATTTACCACTATCAATATTCAATCCGAATTTATTATTTAATCGACCAATACCCCCAAAGTGCTTGAGAGTCCGGACGGATTCAGACGCTGTGCGTCTCACAGCTAAATTTAGAATGACGCTAGGAGTTTTCAGAGGATCCATGTTTATCCCTTATCACGGTAGGAGGTTGACCAACTTCTCGACTTATGTAACGTCAGACGGTGGGATCCAACGCCGCGGCACGAGCGATTTACTTCCGCAAATCCAATTCCGAAAATCCGGACCACCACAACTCCGAACATTCTACATGAGCTGTCAGGGGCTCGACCAGTTGGTCAGATCGAGACCCAAGCGGTGCTAGTAACCCCACTGGCAGGGTTAATGTTTTTGGTCGAGTAGGTTTCGTTCGCACACTCCGTTCAAGTTCTGAAAGTTGCATAATGATAACGTGATAACCAGCCTGAGTCTACGATATGTTAGGTTCAGTGGCCAGTTACTACTACCTTCTGGCATTGAGGCCGTCCCGAAAAATGGCTGTGTCCACTGGAAAGGGCCACGATATAAGCTGACTTCTTGTCGCAAAAGTGGGTTTTGCCTGTCACAGAGCATGAGGCGAACAAGGGAGCTTAGCGCCTATCAGGTCGGTGGGTTGTTTGATTCCCAGGCAGTTTCCGCTTGGCCTTTTGCTAACAATCTTATGTGTTCAGCCGCTTCTTCCTCTTCGACCCTCCCTCGCGTTCATTTTTCGGAGCAACCAAGTCGATCTGGCCCAGGGCACGCACAAACATGGCCAACGACTAGCCGGTTGGAAGCCTTCCAAAGGACATGCCGACTGACTCAA
The DNA here is from genome assembly GCA_038092675.1 of Boletus rufocinnamomeus. Classification (NCBI taxonomy): domain Eukaryota; kingdom Fungi; phylum Basidiomycota; class Agaricomycetes; order Boletales; family Boletaceae; genus Boletus; species Boletus rufocinnamomeus. Next base: position 3,931 of record JBBPQV010001038.1, on the reverse strand, counting down.
TCGGGGCTGCGCTCGAGGTACCTGCCCGCCACTCGGTCCAAAACCTGGCTGGCCGTGCCAATATCTGGGTTTCCGATCGTAAATTGGCAACCTTCCAGTTGGCGGTTGGATGTAACCTTGGTTCGCTGGGAAGCGACCATGAGGTTGGCCTCCGCAGTAGCGCATAGATAGCGACGGCCCTTTCTCCCCTGTCTCTACGATCTTGTACTCCAGCACAACCCAAGTCTGCCAGAAACCTCGATCATCATGCTTAACATTGTTGACAATGGGTTCAGGCGAGTCGGGTATAAACGCTTCTCGTTGGCCCGGCTGATTATAATGTTGGTTATCTCCAGTTTCCCTGGTTCCCGAGATGGATGGTTGGAAGATTGTCCTGGCCCGGAATCGACCTTCGTCGCCTCTCCTGTCCAGTTCTCAGGGTTAGTATAAGAGAGACATCTACTTGCCCTTTACTAATAGCGTATAATAGGGCTCTCCCGGACGTTAAACCGAGTTTCTTATCCCCTCAGCCCACCTCGTCCATGTACCCACCCTCTCGTGACGAATATCATTCGGCAAATTTCGTAGCCACGTCGCCCACTCCCAATGCGCATACTCCCCCTGATGTCGTTGGTTGGCATCCACCAACTGATCCTCATTCAATTCAACACTATGCGCCCTTTTTCAACCCCCAATACTTTGAGCCGACGTCAACTATAATGCCGACCACTCACCAACCACCCGCGACCCTTAGCGTTGGCAGTGCGTCAATACACAACGGTTTGCAAGGCTACTCATATGCTGTGAGCAAATGTCTCCAGACCCGCGTTTACGTCGCTTGCTTATGTAGTATACCACTGTATAGGTTATGCCAAACGGATCTTCATTTATCCATGACGCATCCTACTCCCCTTCAAACCACGTCTTTCCCTCAAGGAGCACTGTACCGTCCCAATACAGTGACTCTCCCATGCTTGTTGATGAGACGCACTCATATAATTCTGCTATGGGAATGCGCTACCAAGAAATTCAACCCGAATTCGCCGGCGTGACACCGAGATCTTCTGTCCCTTCAGATTTGGCGTTCCAGCCTATAGTTCCTCCTTCTCCCCTGGAAAAAACATCACGTCGAAACTCTCGGGCGGACCGTTCCATCACAAGCTCGCCTTACCACCCAATTCGGAGATTCTCGTTGCCGGTCCAGGCAGTCTCGCCTAAAGAGACGGTATTACACACTTGCCGGTGGATCATGGACGACGGTACTATGTGTACAGCACAGATTACTTGGGCAAGAGTCCCAGAACATCTCACCACTCATGGCGTCACAAACATGGCACACAACTACCGCGTGGCATGCGGATGGTCTGGATGCCGAATGAGAGGAGACAAAGGTATGATGAACCGCGAAAGCATCGTACGACACGTTCGTGAAAAGCACCTGGGCTACAGGCGTACGCTTTAACTAGATTCGGGTGTGTTTGTCACTCGTTTGTAGCAGGGCTTGGTGCTCATTGTTCTCTTCGAATTTGTACATCTAGATGACCTGGTGTCACTGACCGCACGAGATTCCTGGGAATCGTGATTGATTTGTTTGCTGGTTCAACATCTGCTCGCATCTCTTCCGGTGGGATAGGTGGGTTGTTTTTGTCTTGGCATTGTATCCCGATCAGTGATTGCGGACATACATTTACGATATCCATACACATCCACTTCTGCTTATACACCTCACCCTCACAGGCATTTTCCTTGTCTCAACAGCGATTACCTATAGTGTGTATTCCCCTCTCCCGACTGGGTTTTCCTCTCGTCTACACTAGTGTGAACTTCATCACTGCGTGATACATTGTAGTATTATTCCCTGTTCCCTCGTTGTCCTTTACCGTGGGACCGCCGATGGTTATAGTTGCAAAGACGACCTTTTGATAATTGTAATTTAATAATGGTATAACCATGCTCGTACAGGTTGGAGTATTCGGTCAGTGATGTGAGACCATTGCAAGTACCCCGGTCTCCAAGTCAGTTTTGCCTTGGTGGGTTGCCTGATGTGCGAGCACTCGTACTCATCCCCGCTCGCACTACTAGTAGGACAGCTGGAGGAAACACATCAAGAATATATAGCTAGTAGGCATGCATGGAATTCTTTGAAGCACCGAGTTATTCCCAAACTCGTCATTACCCAATGCTAATGCTCGCCTAATACAGGCTGTAAGCGTTTCATGCTTCTGTCGCATTTCCTTATTCGTTGTGCACTCTTTGGACTTGTCAATTTCGTCCTTTGGTACTTACTCAAAAACTGTAAAGAGGTTGCAGCACGTGATCAATGTTATATATCACCTGGCTATACAGCCATTTGACAATTTCCTTTCTCTATTAAATGGCCCAGCGCATCAGCCCGATGTGACACATCCTGCACAGGTTGTCACTATCGGGAAAAGGAGAGTTTCTTTTTTCGGCATTGAGTACTCGAGTTTCAGCAATACTCCGGCACACCGTTTCACGCAGACCGCATCGCAACTTCCCAGACCTCGGAACGGGGCGGGGTATTCAGTCGAAAGCCACGGTGTCTACTATATAATGGCCTCGGGGTGGAGGAAATTGTTCATTCAGATCGACCCATGGAAGTCGAGAAGGGATTCGCCTCCGGCGTCGCACTCGCACTCACTAGTCCTGCTTCTTCCGTCACACCTGCCAGTGATGACAAGCAGAATCCATCTTCATTCTCATGGCCTTTAGTCACAAATTCTTTCGAATGGAACGATATGAATTTCCCACTACCCTATGGATTGTTGGCCGCAGATATTCCCTGCCCAGGCCTTCAACCTAACCCTTATCCTCTTCAGAACGGAAATGCGTGAGTGATATACGTTGTGCTCTACTCGCCGCTAAAGTATAGTGTAGGCCCCTGGTACCATTTGATAATACCTCAGGTCAAAGCACAAGGTGGCTCACTAACCTTAACTCGTAGTATAGCCCATCACCAATATCTCCACAGTAGAAATGCACCCGGTTTGTCGGACGCATCGCCGTTATTGAGCTTTGTTCCTCCGTATGCGACATCAATAACTCATTTTCCATCGACGGTTATTGGCTCTCATGTACCACTTCCTTTCCTGGATGGTATGCGATCCAGTTCTTGTGCTTATATAATTCGTTGAAATCAACCGAGTCGGTTTTAATGGATTTACAGGGTCGTTTGCTCCCGACGATACACTTGCATTTAGAACAGCACCAGAACCACAGGTCATACCGCATTCGCAACAAGCAATACCGGATTTGTGTTTGTGTTGCCCAAGTTATCACCCTACCAACGTCAGTGTCACGTGTTTGTCTCCATGGATATTGGTGTTTATTTATACTTCAGGTCAACCAGCCCACTTTCCCTATGCATACCATGCCGACGTCATCGTTGTTCTCTGCTGAAGTTACAGACTTTGTCAGTAACGAGCCACAACATACATTTGTGCTCTATCGTACTCCGGAGAGTTCAGGTCGCCGGCGTTGTCAACGTGCTTGTGCAATATACACTGAAGGCCTGTGGATCGACAAAGACGATCTCTACTCTGGCGCTCGTCAAGCTAGTAGCATGATCAGCGTCCATGAATGTCGGTGGGCCAAGACCAGCAATCCCTGTGAGATGTGGATCATTGGTTCTCGAGCCCGCATCGGCGCCCACATTCGTAGATGGCATAGAAACACGCGCACAGACAACAGGGCTAAATGTCTGTGGGACGACTGCAATGCAAACGCAATGCGCAAAGACTCCATCAACCGCCATGTGGTGACTGTTCATCTCGGGGAGGGATTTCATTGCCAGGGGTGCGATCAGGAGCTTTCGCGCAGGGATGTATATGATCAGCACGTTGAGAAAGAAGAGACGTGTCGGGATGTGGGCACTGTGACGGTGTATGGCACAGAGTGCAGGGAGATCGACGCACGCAAGGCGTTGCAGCAA
>JBBPQV010001037.1:0-13032 GCA_038092675.1 Boletus rufocinnamomeus | reverse complement strand
GCGCGTAATCATTATGTAGCAACTGACAGAGCTAGCTCTACATAATACACTAAGGCGGGCGCCTAGGGCGGCCGGTCCGAGGAAAAATGCACTTACGCACGCCCTGCTTTCGCGGGGGGTGTGGGGCTCCGTTCACTACTTGGTGTCCCCGGTCTAGTTAGGGGGCCTGGGCAGCTTAATACCCACTAAAACCTCAATGTTTGTGGGCCAGTTTCGTGGTAGGGATTCGGGGTTGGATATGATTGGGGTCCAGGTGTGGAGGACTTTTGTTGTGGAGTGGTTTTTCCTTTTTGATTTCGCTAGTCTGCGGTCGATGTCTAGTCTGCGTGTAATGGCGTTCTGCCATTTTGTGGTGATCGCTGTGCGAGTGTTGGTGTGGTTGCTTATTACCCGGTCACATCTTAATGTCCATATTAGGTAGGCTGCTTCGGATAACAGGATGCGTTTTAGGCGGGTTATACCTCTTTGTTTTGGGGAGTTCGTTTCTTGTTCGTTTGTGTTAGGGGTTAGGCAGCCGCATCCGAGGATGTGGCCGAGGGTAGGTGTGGACCAATTTGTGTTAGTCTCTGGCCATCAGAAAATATTTCGTAGACGCGCTGCATCACGCATGATCGTTCACGATAACAATGGATTCAATCTGTAGACTTGCGTTTGTTCACAACCCTACAAGCTCTCGAAACCGCAGCTACTGATAACAATACATTTGAACCGAGGGTCTCAAATCGTCCACGACGCTGTCATTCAGCTCCCAGGTCCGAGTCCGTAAAATTAAATGAAGCAGGTGGAATCTCGTCTTCTTCGGCTTCCACATACTCCCCTGCTAGCTGTCTTTGTACCTTTCTATTAAAGGCAGCCAACGCCGAAGACTTTAGTTTCTGCTCTCCAGCTGCGAGGGCATCGACGACAGGTTTGACTGTTGTGTTACGACCGGGTGTGACCACATGCATCGCAAGCTCGTTGACTTTGTATGCGATCTTTTGCACTGAAGTGTCGGTGTCGGGAGTAATATGAGTGAGACCGTGGTACAAGGTGCCCAGAGAGCTTCTAACTTGCTTCGGAACGTGCTGAAGGAGATCAACTGTTGCCGAGATATCATCCAAGCGGTCCCAACTTGCGTATACACCCTTCGCTGCAAAAAAGCGCTTTTCGACTGTGGTTGAGACAATTTGAGCCAATTAGATAAACTACGAGATACCTTTAAAAAGCGAATGACAGGATGCCCGATATTTGGGTCCATAGCCATAAAGTCGCCCTCGAGCCCAGTCAGGTTGACAAGCATATTGTCACGCATGGTATCGCTGTCATGCGCGATCAAATGCAATGTTCTCACAGAAATGTTTTTACTCACGCAAACTCGGGTGTCCAGATGCACTTGAGGTCGAAAATAAAGTGAAGAATCTCTGTACAATAGTTGTTAGACCCGGCACCACGGAAGACCATTGTCAGATATCCGAGCATATCTTCAACCCTCCCAAAGTCTCCGTCCGATATTGCATGTGTAAGTTCGAAGACATAGAGTAAGTCACGTGTCAAGATTCGGAGATTCCGATTCATGCTGTCGATCGGTACAGCGTGTGGTGTCTTGCTTGATGGGTCCAGTGGCGGGGTTACATGATTACGGAGGATTTGGTTGGCAATGTCATAGAGCTGTTTGGGGGTTGGGTTCGAGAGCGAGAATGCTGCAAGGGTGGTGTAACCGCATTCAGCCTTCCACGCATTCAGGATCACCCCACGGAGAATTTGCATGAGCGTAGCAAGTAACGTGTGATAGTCAGGGTGTTCGCAACCAAGACGCGTGCGATCGAGGAGAGCGAAAAAGTAGGACAAGCTGCCAGGTTCACTGATTGAGCCACGATGAACATGCAGAAGTGCCCAGACGAGGTTCATAGAGAGGTGAAAGAGCCCGAAGCCGAGCTGGATGCACTGGAGCCGTGTGAATGGGTTGACATCCTCCGTCCGAATGGCTTTCGCATCCCGTACTCGGGCATTTGTTGACTGGTCGTTGATACTTGGAATGGCCATGTCCGAGAGCTCCTCGTGCGTCATCTTAAGTTGGTTGATGTACACGTCGTTGATAACTTGAACAACAATGTTTCCCGAGACAGAGCTTTCATCGATTGTCCAAGTACGAAGGGGAACTTGAAACTGTTTGGTCTTGATACCAGCTGGGAGTTTACGCTGTGGTTTGCGCTGGAGCAGGGGATCCGAGCGGTGTGGATAGTTGTAGAATGCGCTGTCACCATCGAGAAGAATCTTGACGACATGAACATGAAGTTGACCACCGAAAGCCTTGATCTGCTTGAATGTTGGACGGATATCGTGGTTGAACCTGAGGCCAGTAGCTTGCTTTGCACGCAATAACATCGGTGCGAGTCGCATATGTTCTGGATTTGCATTCGTTATCTCGTAGATAATTGGGAACGTGTCTGTTTCATTGAACCACTGTTCGAAAATAGAGGTGCTAATATTGATGTTATCGGTGTCGTTTCCGGCGTTGGGATCCATGCGTGCGTTGCGACAAGGGTTGAAATTGAAGGTTTTTTGTCACAACGAACGTGACCAATAAACGCGTGACGTAACGCGACCGTGTTGGCTCTACACCATGTCTCTCTGGGTAGACAAGGCAAGTCTGAATTCAGTTGACGAGTAGAAACGCTCAATCACCCTCTTTTTTTCAGTTCAGACCAAAGACGTTGGACGATCTCCATTACCACCAGGGCTTGTCAGCTCGCCTAAAGTCCCTCGCCGCATCCGGTGACTTTCCTCACGTACTTTTCTATGGGCCTTCTGGTGCTGGCAAGAAGACACGGATAAGCTGTACTCTGCGACAATTGTTTGGAAGTGGCGTGGAGAAAGTATGTCTCGCAGCTCGACTCAGAGCAACTACCAAACTAAGCACACAGAACAGCTGAGAATCGACCAGAGGGTATTCCTCTCACCATCGAGACGCAAGATCGAGATCAACCTCGTTCAGAGCAATTATCACATTGAGATAACCCCTAGGTGTGTCACTCCCCCACGTTGCGTTGACGTATGAATAACCCAGTTTTGCTTCAAGTGAGGCGGGGAATTACGACCGAGTTATCATCCAAGAGCTATTAAAGGAGATTGCTCAGACGCAACAGGTTGACCTCAATGCTAAACAACGGTTCAAAGGTCAGACTTACAGGCAGTTCACGCTTCATCCCTCACAAATTCTCTATAGTTGTGATCATCAATGAAGCTGACACCCTCTCTCGTGATGCACAAGCCGCCTTGCGTCGAACAATGGAAAAGTACATGTCAAACCTGCGGATCATATTATGCGCCAATAGCACAAGTAGACTTATTGCACCCATAAAGAGCCGATGTCTCCTCATCAGAGTGGCCGCGCCGAGCCCAGAAGAGGTGAACACCTTTGAAAACCCCTGTCTTTTGCTAAATGACATGTATCCGCACAGATGCAAACTGTATTAGAGCATGTCGCCAAGAAGCTCAAGTTCGACCTCCCACCAGAAGCTTCTTCTCAAATTGCAGAAGATGCTGCGGGTAACATGAGAAAGGCGTTGCTCGTCTTCGAGGCCCTCAAAATGCAATCGTAAGTCTTGATCCTTAATAAATATCACACTCGTCGACCGAAATATTGCCCACAGACCTGATCTTTCGGGATCTCTCAACATTGCTAAACCAGATTGGGAGACATATTGTCATAAAATTGCTGATCTGATCGTGCAAGAACAGTCACCCGAACGAGTGATGCAAGTTCGAGCCAAATTTTACGAGCTCCTCAGCCACTGTATACCACCCACCATTATCCTCAAGGTAAGGGTCCTGTTCTGTGTCACGCACAGGGGGTAGCGGCACGTCTGATCGTCTGGTATCAAGACTGTGGCAGACAGAGTGGTGGAGCGGGTGGACGAAGCCCTCAAGGCTGACGTGATGCATTGGGCAGCCTTCTATGTACGCACTCAATCTTTCTGGGAGAACTTCGACGGTTCTAACGGTACTCGCGCAGGAACTACGGATGCGAATGGGTAACAAGAAGATCTATCACCTCGAGGCTTGGGTGGTGAAAATCATGTGTCTGTACAAGGTGCGATTACATTGCCAACTGGTGGCGGAAGTCGACTGATAGATGAACACGTCTAGCACTTCACGTATAACTTTGACATGTCAGAGTTCGACTGAGTGAGGGTCTACTACGGTCCATTCGTCGATGACAAAGTTCTGTGATGGTGTATGGTAATGATGATACTGTAGATGACATCGACCATGTTGAGATCGTCCAAATTGAGATCCCTAGTAGTAGTTACCTAAACTTGTTGACTTGTTTCGAGACTCTGCGACGACCACCAATAACACGATGGTCAGTCCATCAAGCCAACCTGCTACTCAACACACGTTGCTCATCTCCCGAAGCTTATCTTCTCAGTATTCAAGACCCTCACCGACCAGCGCGTCACCGTCGAGCTCAAAAATGACCTCTCGATATCCGGCGTACTCAAATCCGTCGACCAGTGGGGGTTTGCGCTCATAGCTTCTCCGAACACCACCTCTGACACGCTAGCCCTCGACCCTGCAGGTTCCTCAATATCCGCCTTGATTCGATCAAGGTTCTCGATGAGACGAGACACCCGCACATGGTAAGCATTTGCGTCCGTCCATGGGGGGTTTATAAGAGAGGTCCTTCATCTGCTCATGCCCTATCCAGATGGCAGTGAAGAACTGCTTTATCCGCGGATCGGTCGTTCGATACGTGCAGTTACCTGCAGACCATGTTGATACGCAGCTGCTTGAAGATGCGACACGAAGAGGTGGGGCGAACATGTTTTCTATTTCTGAATGCATCTCATGTCCTCGACCATTCTTTTCCTTGCCCAGAGGCCGCCAACCAAGCGAAGCGGTGACAGGCGTGAAATCAAATGTCGACGTTGATGGCCCATAATCACAATGGCTGTTATGCACGAATCCAGTCGATCTAAGAGGAAAAAAAAGAAAGGGAAGGAAAAACTTGCTCGAGCGTTCACCAATCGACAATGTACATCATGGGATAACAGCCTGTATATTCATGACATTACCCTAGCTCTTACATACGCCAGTGTTTGCCAATTCTGCAACTTTCCTGGATCCAACAGGATCGCTTTCTGTGCACACCCGAAAGCTTCTTTCCCCTTTCCAGCAATAGCAAGTAATGGAAGAGTCTCCTTCATTTCCGTGATGTCCTCTTCCGAGGAATGGATCTCAAGGACGGCTTGTGTCGTCCGGAGATTGCGTTGTTGCAAAATCAATGATGCAAGTTCACGTCGTAGTTGCACGTTTGACGGCTCAGCGTGCAACGCTTTCTGAGCAAATCTGGTGGCTTGCTCGACATCGCCCTGAGGCTAGTGCGTCAGCTACTTCCGAAATCCTGTGAATGAACAATTTTACCTGACTAAGATGGTGCTGTACAAGAAGATATGTCACGTCTCTTCTTGGATCCAGCTCTTGCCGGCGCTCTATGGAAAGAGATTGGATTTCTGACAAGGCGGCATCTACGAGACTTTCGTCCTCCGTAAGGATGCCCATTCCCGCTAGTGTGTTGATCGCCATCAGGTTCTCGGGGTCCGCTGTGATACTGGATTGCTGTCAGCCGTGCATACGGAAATGGGGGCCACGTTTCTTTACCTGTCCAACAACAGTGCTTTTGCAGACTCCTTGAATTCCTCCGTCCCGATTGCCCACATGCATTGGGCAAGTAACACAGTAACGTGGGCACGAAGGAGGTGGTCCTCCCCGGAACTATCCAGCGCGCTCTGGAAGGTCGCCATCGCAGATTGCAGATCCCCGAGTTTGAACTGCGCTAATCCTGTCCCGAATAACGCTTGCACCCTGAGAACCGTCGTCTCCGTATCATTATCAGGAGCCTCTTCGGGAAGCAGTCCAAGGGCTGTCTCGAACGATTCGAGGGCACTTGTATGATCACCTAGACCAAGTTTCAACCGAGCGAGGTTCGCGTGGGCAATCGTGAACTGTCTCTCAACAAGCGGGTCCTCGGATTCTTCGTAAGCGGCTTCCAACAGGGCAATTGCACGAGAGATCCATCGCGCGGCTTCTTCGAGCTGGTCCAAACGCTCGCACAAAAGACCCAAGAGGTGAAGCGCACACGGGTCTTGTGGGCACCGTTGGGCGTAGCGGTTTAGAACGAAGAAGGTAGGGAGTAGCTCTTCCTTGACTCCACCTTGAGAGCGCGTGGTGGCTGACAGCGCGGCGAAGGCTCTTGACGCGAATTCGAGATCAGCCAATGGCTATTCAAGTCAATTCTTAACATGGAGAGATGCGAAATCTATCCTACATACCAAATCAGCGCTGAGACCAACTGCATGTTCGAGTAATCCACGAGCGTCAGCGTCATGTCCATTTGTTGCAGCCACCATCGCTTGCCCAACCCAAGCAAGCGTATAATCAGGGTCCAGTATTTGTGCTCGTAGTAGCGCCTCGTTCGCCAATTCCAAATCATTGTGGTATAGGTACAAAAGACCCAAGTTGGCCCATGCAACCACACTCTGTCGCACACAATTTTAAGACCTCGGCGCGATGACGCATGCATGGAACAAACCTTCGAATCATGTTCTAGAGCCTTGATATATGCATGTTGCGCCGTCTTCGGCTTTCCGAGGAAGTACATATTGCCCAGTGCAGTCCAATAGATGGGGTTTCCGGGTTCCTTTTGTAGTGCCTGTTTCAAAAGCGATATTGCAGATTCTGACGCAGTTTCGTGAGTATTGCTTTTATCCTCAGCGCACCATGCATAGAGTGCCACCGCCAGGTCAAAGAGCGCACTGCCCAGGGCAATATCTTCTGTTGAACCAACGGTGATTCTATAGTCATAAGCAGCAATGGCTGCTTCAAGAACGTAGCGGCGCGTTAATGGGGTACGTTTGGTCGTAGATTGTGGGGAAAAAAATTGTGCGACACGGGTGCTTGCATGGCCTTGCAACAAGGAATTCGTGCGGTTGAGGACATCTTCAACGGATCTTTCGTCCACGAACACGGCTGCCTTTGATAGGCCGAATAGAGCATCCGCAACTACCTTCCACGTCACGCCTCCATGACCGGGACTTTCCTGTGACGTCGTGAAGCATGTTGTGATAGCTACGACGAAGGATTGTTCGGATCTTGCGCTGAAACCAGTAAAGCGCTCCTGGCGAGCAAGGTCTAGTTGTGTTTGCGCAAGGGACAGCAATACTCCGATCTCCTTCGGTCGTGCATCAAGAACCAAATTGAAAGAGAGGAGGGCTTCGACAAGTCTACCAGTCTGGTGTTGCACCTCGCCAATCAGAAAAGTGCAAATCCAGTCGTTTGGATCAAGTTCGTGAGCCTTCGCGAGAGCTTTGAGCGCCGCGGCGTGGCGACCAGCTTTACTATAAGCTTCTCCAAGACGAAGCCACAAGAGCTGATCTTCTGGTTCTGCGCGTAAGGCGACCTGGAAAGCCTCAATAGATTGCGCATAATTCCTGTGCATCTACTCCCATTGAGAAAATGGACAATATCGTATTGTATCTGGCTCACCAACTCTACCACGCCAACTGCTTTCCAGGCCCAGGCGTTCGTAGGGAGGTATCTGCCCACGATTGCACCATCTTGAGTCTGAATTCCAGCATCCAGTCCACCTTCGCCATCAATAGTCCTACGGGAGACAACTTCGACAAGGTCCCATTCTCGTTCGTCGGCAAATCCCTCCGCAAGTCTCTTGGCGGCGCCTGCTTCTCGTGGGTCGAGTTCGAACGCTTTCTGGAAGCACTTGGAGGCTCGCGTGGGATCGGGTGGATCTACAAACTCGGAGTAATATATACCGAGGGAGGTGTACGCAGGGGCATATGTCCGGTCGCACTTCAAGGAATTGATGAAGTGGGAGAAAGCTTCTTCGCGGAAGGTGACTGCGATCGAGATAAGAAACAATCAGCTAGTAGATAGGCAACTTGAACCAACCTCCCATTTCCCAGCAGCATTGCCCTATGCGCCATAAGCACCGGGCGCGATCCATATCATGTTCGTCGCCTTGTAAATCATTCAATACCTCCTTCAACGCCTGAACGCCTTCTCCGAGTTGGGTCTTGCTGAGACACCAAGCCCTTTCCTCCTTCGCGCGGACGCTTTTCTGGGTTCCCGGCGAAACCAGTGACGTCGCTTTGGTGAATAATCCTTCAGCCTCCTCCCATCTTCCTGTATGTTGGAGAACGTAGCCACGGCACATCAACGCATCCACATTATTGGGGTCGAATTTAAGGATCTCGTCCAACAGTCGAAGAGCACGCGAGTGATGTTTTGGTGGGTATAAGTGCACGAGAGCACTCGCAAGGCCCACGTTGAACGCCTTGCGTACTCTGAAAGATATAAGCATTGCATATCGCAAGTTAGAGAACACGAATATTCACTGGTGGATCTTACGCCCTGTATTTTGCTCGTGTCTTCGGACGAGCTCAAGCCCGTTTTCTGCTACATTGATGACACTGGAGTAATCAAGTTCTTGCAGGTAGACCTCGGTTACTATGCGATTAGCTAGGAGCGAATCGGGCAACAAGCCAAAAGCTTCCTAACGAAATAACTGAGAGGCTGTAATGTCTCGAGGATTAAACCTACCATGACGGTGTCAATTGGATCTCGATCTTCGACTACCTGTCGAGGATGCTTGTTATCTTCGTCTCCATCCACTTCAAGAGGCGTTCCACTATATAGAAAATAGCCTTCAAGTAGCCGCGCCAGCGGATTGGCGGGGAAGAGCTTCATGTATTGCCTAAAATGGTCCAGGCCATACCCAACTATCATAGTTCTAAGCAACTCCACTTGGAAGAGACTGCTCAACACGAACCTATCGTGTCACTATCCTTTCCTTCGAGGAAGATAGACCAGGAAAATTCATCAGGTACTCCAATTATGATCACACCCTCGACAAGCTCGTCAAGCTCTTTCCCAAGGGGAACTTTCTCTGAAGATGCCGTTGGTAGTGCGTAGAAGTATTTTTGTTTGTACATGATGAGCTTTGTCTCCGTAGAGCGACGGAGCTCGTCAGAGGTATTTGGATGGTTCAGGACTTCCTGATAGAGCGATGGCAACTGGGGTGGACAGTAAGTAAATATTATACTCCTGTTGAACTGATCATACTCTGGATGTACCCCATACTTCCACCCCGATGTCCTTCTTCAGTTGGTCAGGAGACGGTCCGCCAAGACGTGTGCGTCTCTTATCGAATTCACTCTTGATGAGAACTTCTTCGTCCCGCTCAATTATTGATATGATTTCTTCAATAATTGGCAGCGAATCGTGAACCGCGGCTTGCATGTAAAATATTGGAGATGCAGTCGGGTTGGTTGGGTCCGGTGGTGGTAAATTTGACAATGTCGCAGAGAATGACGAGTCGGGAAGCAAGTATGAGAGGGCGCTCACTACCTGGATGCAGAGTAGCTTCAATCACTTATTTTAATGTCGCATCGAATGTACCTACTTGTTGACGAGTGCCGTGTTCTCTTCTGGTCAAAATCAATTTCTGGAGAGTCTCCGCGCATTTGGTGACATCGTCACTAAAGAGATTTTCTGGCCAATGTATATTAGGACCTGAACGCTAAGGCCATACCTTTTGGCAAACATTTGCATGATGTGTTCCAGCGACTCCGAGAAAGCATTCCATTGACCACTTTTCTCGTAAAGTTGCGATATGCCCTGTGCAGTCGGTTGACTTGGTCAAGTGACCTGTGATGACGGACGTGACTCACCTGCCAGGCAAGGATCTGATCTGGCTTCAACTCGATTGCTTTGCGATAATACTGCACGGTCGTCAGGCCGTCCGAATACGTGATATACACGATGGCTTTACTTGCTCGCTCTTGTCGTGCTCTCCCAGTTCAAGGAGAGCAAGGCCTAGGAATACATGCCTGTCGTTCTGTCAGCCGAGTCAACGGTACGCGAAAGAATCCGAACCGAGACGCACGCATTATAATTCTCGGGTTCATAGTCGAGAACTTGGAGGGCTGCATCACGAGCCGCCTCATATTGCTTCTTTCCAAGAGCGTCTCTCGCTGCCTTGAGTTTTGTTTTGGCAAACGACGAGGACATTGTCGGTGCTGGTAGCCGCTGGCAGCAGAACCTATGTCGGGGTTATGAAGTGGTCGACAGCTCGGGGTCGTGCTGGTTCCAAGTCAATGATTGGAAGATAGCTTGAATTATCACAGCCCCTCAGTCTGACTAGGAGTTGACGAGGCGAACTGATAGATCAAGTGCTTGGAACCATTCAGGAACGTTGTAACGGGACTCGGATTTGCCACGGATGTGGCCGGGGCCGTAGGTCAACACAAATGCCACGCCTACTTTTATTGAGTGGAGTATTACAACATGTACGAGCACCTATGAGTGGAAGATCCGAAAAAGTTTACAAGGATAAATAAGATACAGGAATGTCCGACTCCGAAAGCACATGAGAACATTAATGCAAAGTTAATGTCTGCAAATCATTGAGCATCACCTTGGTTCATCCGAAGAACCGCCTAATTGCGTGGAGCAGGTATCTCATCACCGGCTGGTTCCCTCCTCCGCCGAAAAATTCTGAAAAAGTTCGCCCTGCGGTATTTAGCAGGCCCCCTGACGAGACATAGTTCGTCAATCAAGCCCGACAAGTCTGCTTGGGTCTGTCCATGCGTAGATGATGATGAAATAGATGCAACGCGCGTGCTGATCCCTAGAGCATTGAGGCATCCCGTCCACTCATCAACAGAGCGGTCATCTGTGATAACAAGAAGAGGGCAGACGTCGCCATTGCAGGAAACATAAAAGTTCCGTAATGCATCCACGTTAGGATCTGACATCGTCCCAGCGAAAATCAACAGATCGGCATCGCCTTTGGATATCCTTGGAGTGATGTAGCTATTCGAAAGGTCACCAGCATGCAGGAAGACAAACGAGCGTCCGTTGATCTGAGAATTGATTCGTCGGGGGTCGCCGAAGACACCCGATTGAAAGAGTGGAATGTCGGTCTGATAGAAAACGACATTGGGAACGGATTGGGCATTCTCCCAGCCGGACTTCATCAGCGACCGAAAGTCAAGTAAGGCGGCTTTGATAAGGGCATTGGTGTCGGAAGCTGGTCGGGTGGCAACGCGGTGACAATTGTCCATGATCAGCTTCCGGACTAACCGCTGTGACTCGACGCTGCGATTTTCAAATACAGAACCCGCGAGCTTCGCCATGTCGATGGTTGTAACGCATGCATGGCCGTCGAAGCGCATCTTGTACCTAGCCAATTCCTTCTCGCCTTTAGTCCACCAATCTTCCATCAAAGTTGGCTCGTTCTCCAATCCCGTCACAACGGCAACGATGGGAACCTTCTTTCTGCATATCGCAGAGTAAAAGATGGCATAGTTCCTCGCCAGCGACTTCCGAACACTCGGACCGCGAATGCAGTAGACGAGAAGGTGGATGCCATTCGCACTCCGTAGCTCACGGAGCAGCTTGCTCAAATTTTTCTCGGCTATTTCGGGTGAGACGCGACCCCGTGTACCCTCGTCGAGGCCTGCAGTATCCCAAACATTGACCTTCTCCCCGTTGATGGTTATCGGATAATGACGGCTCTGAAACGTGCATCCGAGAACACCATGGGAAGTCTCCGCAGTTTTCTGACCAGCGAGCATGTTGATTAGGGAGCTTTTACCGACCCCACTGTCGCCGAAGATCACCACATTGCGAGTTTTTGTGGTCTAAAAAAAGTTGGCTTCTGGACCAGAGTGAATAAGATCGTTCTCTTACCTCGACAGCAAGTTTACGAGGCTTCAAACCTGCTTGAGAACCAAACTAAATAACGGATCGTTGATGGTACTCACTTTGGTGGGTCCGAAGTCGTCGACACCAAGATCACACTTAAAGATCGTGGCCTGGTGCTGCGGTTGAATATTCTATGTGGTATACGTCAGGTTGAGGATGGAGAAAACAGTGTTAAGAGCTACCGCGGGTGGCCGGTCAGTGCTTGATCTCTTGGCAGGCGAGCTTGCAAAGTCAACAGCCAGTCCTCCGGAAGTCTGCCAATAAGCGTATCTATAAGCCAAATTCCCGCGGAAAACAAGAACCTACGTCTGAGCGGCGCGTAATGGGTGCCATGTATGTCGTTGCGAAGAAGGTCGTGTTCCTAAATTTGTCACGACACCTGCGACGAGACTACCTTTATATGTAACCTTGCAGCAAAGTTCGCGAGTGCGCCAAATGGTTGCGCTCACCCTGCATACGGGCCTCGAGGCAAGTTTTTGCCAATGGCAAGGCTATGCACGTACAACCACAACAGCAACATGGGTGCTTCGTTTGATCAAACGCGGTGACCTTGTGAATTCACAACATGTCATACTACTAGGGTAGCAGGGTTGGCAACGAGGCTGGGAGCACTCACCACATGCACGTTGCACATAGCGCTTCTTATGAACCATGAAAATGTCTGCGATGTATGTCAGGGTCCAAAGTTAGGATGGAGGGGCTAAAATGACGGCTAAATCTGTACTGGATCATTGTTGACATAGACATTGAACTGCCATCACGAACTGTCGCTAACAAAATGGTTGTTCTCCACGCACAGTACAGGCCACCGCGGACCAACGGCTTGTCAAACCTCGTTCATACTGCCCGTTTTCCCGTCAATGCCCTATATCCGGGGGCGCGAAACCGAGGGCGCGAAGACCGGGAGAAGCCGTCGAGATGTCAACCCTGTCCACTCGGGTCGGGTACAATTTTGAGGTACCCAGCGCACTCCACCAACCCTCGCGTCCTCGTTGTCGACATCCACCTTCGTATGACGTACGGGCGCTGCTGATCTATCAGATCTTCGGAAAAAAATCCTTATCGTGATGATTTTAGATCCGACAAGTCAGATTGATTTCGATCACAGTTTGAACATGCAGCGTGCCTCTGCAGCTAGTTCATCGGCAGGTGATCACTCCGGGTGGAAGCGTCCCAGACTGGTCATCACGCCGTCCTCCGCCTTTTCCGTATGCAAAGCCTTGTGCAGTGGAACAGACCCTGATGATACCTTTACCACGAACGGTA
>JBBPQV010001036.1:0-13035 GCA_038092675.1 Boletus rufocinnamomeus | reverse complement strand
CAGGCACACCAACTCCGCACCGTTGTGGTATACGCTAAGCACCCTTCCAGTAATACTTGGGACATCTCCGCCGGATGTCACGCTTAGCGGCTCTGTTGAACAAATTCTCATTTTATTGCATGCATGCGGTATGAATGTGCTTATGATATGGGTTGCGTAAAAAATTCTTGGATTCCGGCAAGTGTACACTATTTGATTTTTGTGTTCCGACGTGTAGGTTGAAACCTGCAAAATCCTACCCTACAAAACCCTCCCCCACTAGCATGGGAGTCGGGGATTGTAGAGGGACTGTATAGTAATTAGATAATTTTGTTTCCACGATTGAATTGTTCCCACGGGTCGCTTTGCAGAGAGGACGTTTCTGGCTGAGAAAACCCTCCCCCACTACCGTGGGAGTCGGGGATGGTAGGTCTCCTCCACAGCTTTGGCTCTTGGTGCCGATGTCGTCGAACTTCAACGAAGCCATCTGAATTGTGAAGCTGTAATTTGAAGCTTGAGTGCTTGAGCTCTCGTACTCGCCTGGACAAATCCCACCAGCGTAAGTGCCCATTCTCGAGACGGTCGCATCAAAGTAGCCATTTTATTTTTAGCCCTACAGTCTCCACTGCGTCAGTCCCTACAGGCTACTATGTCTGACCCACCCAAAAACGGATGTGAGGATCAAAGATCCCATCCGGCGCAAAGAAATGTTGGCAGGCCACGCGAGAATAGTGAGCCAGTTTGGCCCAGAAATCTCGCTGACAAGGATGAGTTACATCATCTGTTGATGTATGTTCATACTCACACCATTCTTCTTTCCAGATCCATTCTCTGCAGCATCGTCTGCATACTGCCATCGTACGTGCAAACGAGACCACCACCAGTAGTGTTTTCAAACACAACCCACACTGTCCGTACGCAAGACGACTCCCAGAGCACTCTATCACACCCCCGCCAACATGTCCCTACTCTCACAAGTTCGCATTGATGGGGCTGCACCCGAAATTGATGAAAACCGCTCTAGTATCGCGCTCGCGTCAGTCAAATGGTAAACCACCACATCATCAGGCGCGTCCGACCCTAACTCACCTGCGTCACATTGTTACAACACAGCGACTGCTGCTGACAATCCGCCCCATTCCCAACACCAACCACACTAACTGGAACACAGTACAACCCAACATTAGCCTCGACGAGACTCAATAGCCCCCCGAGGCCCTCCCCCTGGAAGCTGCTCGGCTACAAAGCGTCCAGCCACCGCGTCAGGAAGGTTGGTATAAGCGTCGCAGGTAGGACGGGACGTGCGGAGACCATCTGGGTGCAGCATTGTAGCGCGCTGGTGTCGCACTGGCTGCTGTTGCTGTTGGTCGGGGTGGCGGCACCCCTCGTGATCGTGAGGAACGCGACGGCCGACAAGGTGGCGATGGATTGGAAAACGCGAGTGGACATGGTTCTTTCTTTTGACTCGAAACGCACGGAGTGACCGAACGTCGCGAGCGGCAGGTGGCCAGGCAAACGAAACAATGGGCCTGAAAAACGGAGTAGTGGAGGGGAACCCGTTTTATACCCTCACCAACACGGTCTGTGCGTTACTTTGTTTTCACTTTCTCGTTCCCAGAACACAAAGGAATGACTCCGAGAAAACGACCACGCGTCCAGGACTGGTAGACAAGTCGTCGTCGAGGCGGGCCCAAGCTGGATCCAGGGAACGCAGCAAGGCAATGGTATCATGAATCCTAGTGTTTACCATAGCGAAGAAGTCACGCACGACTCCTGCGGCACGCATCCCAGTTATGGCGTCCCCTCTTATCATTCCTATCGTGGCGCGTTGACCAAGAACGCACGGCTGAACTCGCAGCAAAGGTCGAGGTTCAGTCAGGAGATGTCAGAGCCGGGTCCCATCGCCTTGCGCACTGTTCTTTTTAGGATGCCAACCTCGATGACGACGACCCCGCGGCTTACCCGGATGAATGAAACATTTTCTGAGCCAAGCCCGAACAAACCAACAAGACAAACATCAACGAACATGGAACTTGAATGCATGCATAGGTGGCATCATGTCCATGAAGGGCCTCGACCATCCATTCATTTCATGGGAAGGCTCGTCCATGGACTTACACGGGCGGTCGCTTGTGTAGAAATGTATTGTGCGGTTTCGTCACGGAGTCCGACAACTATACGCGCTGAATGCTGAGCTCGGGACGGACCGTGACGATCATCACCATCCAGATCGAATTGGACTCGTTAACTACCCTCTTCCGAGATAACGTTTATGCGCCCTCATCGTCAGGCACACCCATAAGCGGGTTTAGGTTAGCGTTAGACTAAGATCTCCTTTGTCTATCTAAATCCCACAATGCTTATGAATAGGAAGATGCTTCCATCACACCAACGCCTAAGAATGAAGCAAGCGCGTACTTATTCCATATTCAATCACTGATATATGTATATACATCAGGTTTTCAGGAACAGACTGATTGCTCGCTTTTATAGAGCGCCACCACCTCAACCAGGCATCTGCGTGGTCATCACCTTTCGTTGGAAATGGTATAACCGAGTCCGAATATGCATCGCTGTACTGGATGGTGCTGCTGCTGCCAATATTTGGAGCTAGACAGGAAATACTTACATCTTTGATCGAAGCACTGGCAGTAGAAAGCGCGATGCTAACAGTGCTTTAGAGTCACTCAACAAGTACGAACTCGGCAATGAATATAATAGAAAACCCGCTCCATTTGCATCGAGTGCACTCGGGTCCTGTTGAAAGATCGGAACGAATACAAGGCACGCTCGAACAAGGACGACGTTGAGGATTCATCATGATTTATCATGTGCATGATCCGTAACATCGATCGAGCGTCTTAATGTCTTTCAAATTTCATCGATCATCTTCCGCGGGACAGGGGATGTACGATGAGTATGAACATGTGATTCAATACAACACATTGAATTTTTCAGGCACAAGTGGTATGACGATCCTTGGTGACACACGTCAACGCATGGTCGAACTCCCCTCGGGTGGGCTCGGACAACGTACTCGTATTTTTAAAGAAAAGATACAAACTCAGTGTTGCAATGGACCTGACCAGGATAGCTCACTGTATTACTCACCAGCAGTGGTCAAATGTCTGATATCAGTATTCCCACCGGAGAATTCTTGATCCAAAGGGTTGTGGACCTCCTGTCGAAGAACGGCGCACCGAGAGAATCATGTGTGGGGAATATAATAGAAAAATCTGAGCTGCCTATCCAAGGATATGTCATACCGACAAGGGATTGGACAACACGAGCGGACATAGTTCTTTCCTCCGACTCGAAACGCACAGAATGACCGAAAGGCGAGAAAGCGGTCGGAGAACGCGCGGCAGATGGCCAGGTAGTAAACAAAGCAATGGGCCTGAAAACGGAGTAAGGGAGGAGCACACGATTTACAGCCTCGCTGACGCGGACTGTGCGCTACTTTGCTTCCCTTTTCTCGTTCTTAAAACATAAGGGAATGGCCCCGAGAAAGAGAACGTCGGAAATCTGACTGGCGTCATAACTGGAACGGCTGTCAGCGCCATCGCGTGTAAAATCCATTTGGCTTACCCCAAAGATGAAACCACCCATAGAGGCCAATAGGGCCAGCACGATGGCAACCCATCCAATGGGCAGGCTGGAGCCGCCGTCAGACTAGGCCACTGGCACAGGCCCGGAGGAGGTGCTGAACGTCATGCAGTTAGTAGCACCGTGTGCTGACTCTCAGTAGTCGTGGTTATTCGAGTCACGGGGATTCGAGGTTTCGCACTTGTGATGGATACAGACTTGGAGATGATAGGCGACCCCGAGGACAGCGTGACGAGCCTCCTCCCGAGCAAAAGTACGGCCGACTCGGAGTGAAAGGTGTATGGGGACATGTTGGGGGTCGGGGCAGAAGAGGTGACGATCAATGTGAGTCCCCGTTCATCCTCAGCGCGGTACTGTGCAAGACCTGGAGCGTAGTAAATCTGGTACAACCTATTGCCTAATTTGTGAGTGGTGCGCATTGCGCATCGTAACCGTTCGTCCGACGACAGAATAGGTATCACGATATTAAAAGGTTGCCAGAAAAGATCTATGCAATGAGCTATGTAATACCAACATTCCGAATGACTACAATCGACGCATCAAAGGGACAGCTTGAAAACAACCCAACCATCCTAGAATCTGTCATGGCTCTGTTCTACATGCTGATGAAGAAATCGTGAGAAGCATATCCCTTGAGAAAGGAAACTATAAACATACCTTGCTTGAAAGGGCAGTTGGAAAACTGGTCTTCCAGGTCAGAATACTTGTCCAACCACTTATCCAGCGTGCTGATGAATTGAGCGTGTGAGACTTCCGTTCGTGATCCCCTGGCAGCTGTACGCAGCGTGCTATTCCAGAATATGATAAAAGAATCTTCAATCAGATCGCATATCGGGTCGTGCAACTCCTTTGGCCAATTATTCTCCAGACAATGCATAAATTCGACGCTCTCAACAACATCGGGATGCGTGATAGTGGAGTGCTTTTGTTTGCCTATATGCCGCGGGTTGCCATCCGCCCAATCAGCATATTCTTGGGGCCAATTTCTCATATGAGACAGTCGCCCAGACCCAATAGCCTGAACAAACCCATTTTCATCAGCTTTACGCAACTCCGTAGCGGAAAGTGGCCCTGCATAGGAGAAAAAGAACAGCAAAAGCACGTAGAGGAACGACTCGACGTCATCAAAGTGCGTGTGCCTACCGCCCCACAGCACATTGTAGGAAATGTAAGGGAAAGTTCCCTGGTATACTGCTTAATTGATAACAACAGGAGAGTGGTAGAGTACATACGGTTCGTAGCCCTTTCATAGGTTCGGGTTTCTTGTCATTCGGTTGAGCAGGAGCGGAAGGCTTCTGCGCGGCGCGTCGGAGAAATGTGTCGGGAGGTGTCGCTGATACAGCTGGCGTAGGTTCCTCGACTTTCTGCAGGATAGCCACGTCGAGGTCGATCAGATAGCCTCGCTCGTCTCCGGGACGAAGACCGAGAACGATGTTGTTCTCGCTGATGTCGCGGTGCAGAATCCCGATCGTCGTAAGATATTCGTGCCCTGGAATGCCTTTGCATCAACATTCCATACCAGCCACGACAACGCAAGAGACAAACATACCTAACAATGCACCACGTAACCCTCGTACCAAGTCATGCACGCCCCAGAAGTACTTCACCGGGCGCTTCAACTCGGAGACAGAGACCGTCAACACACGGTTCTCAACGTGCAGGTTCCCGATCTGGTCATCACTAAAGCCCCTGATTGCACCAAGCGTCGTGCACGTCTTGCCACTACTCTCTACCTTGAACGTCCTGAATGCGCGTCAGTGGACCGTTTACTAAACCGAATAGGATGGCATACCTGAACGGCACGATTAAGTTGAGATTAGGTTCTTGGGTCATCAGATGTTCCATGACTGCATCCTGTTCCGCGACACGCCCGAGATCTTGCCACGCCATTTTCAATGCTAGGAGCTTGTTTTTGTCTTTGAGATCCACGACACAGAACACCGTCGTTCCCCTTCCACGAATCGAGCTGGCCGTGAACAAGATCCCCATACATTCATAACCATACACCGCGACAGGGAAGAAGACGAAGCGATTCACTTCCTTGACGACGTTCTCCTCGATCCTGCGTTTCTTCGATCGCATCCCCTCGTCGCCGTCATCCGCGATTTCGGAGTGAACCCTCTTTGAGGATGTCGAAGAAGATGCGATTGCGCGCTGGCAGGGAGCAGCCGAAGCACTGTGGGCACGAGATCCAGCTTCGGAGATTGCTACTTGTGAGAGGGGATTTGGCATCGAATACACCTGGCTTTGCTTGGTTCGTCGTAAGGTAGCTTTTGAAGTTGCTGCGTTCGATGCGGCCGAATGGTGGGTAACATTTTTGGCCGTGCAGGCCTGTTCTTTCCTTTCTACCAGCACGTCCGGATTGTGGCCTAGGTCCACCTTGTCCGCCAATGCGAGGCCAAGTAGGATCCGTATGAACTCGATGCAGCCACGACCATCCGCAAGCATCAGCTCGAGACGTTCTGTACCGCTACCCTCTCCACGCAAGAATACCGCCTTGTCCTTTGTAATCGTCATCCCGAGCACATAATACACCCACGGCTGTGCACGTTTCAACCCTCGTGCGTACCGTTGCATCTGTTCGACGCCCGCCACCAGGTCCTTGTTCTTCGACTCGCCGACGAGGCGCGAAGCTGTGAAGTTTACATACTTAGGATCGACGGTCTTGAAGCCATCTGTGAACGCCTCGATTGGCAACAAAAGGAAGTCGGGTCGCATGTCCTCTCCGTCTGGTTCGTATGATAGTGGCACAGCACGATTTTTGTCCTCGGGAGTTGCGAAGCGATGGCGCAACCTCGGGTTTGCGACGGCGAGCTTGGGCTTCGCGAATGCGTAAGCACGATCGGTGATGTTATTAAGGAATGAGACGAGTTCGTCTTCACTGAGAGGTTCGGCGGGGAACGTGATCCACCTAAATGAGTGTGACTTCGTTTTCTGCTTCCCCTTCCCCTTCCCCTTCTCCTTCGCACTCGTCTGTTTCTCCTTCCCCTTGGTGCCGGTAGACGAGCATTCCGGCCCCTCGCCATTGCCTTCATTATCCGGTTTGATGCAGTCGTGCTCATCAGCGTCCTCAAACGCCTGCTGCATGGCTATTTGAACATCATCGGAGTTCGGGTCGAGGGGGACCCTAGGATCGTTGGTGTTACGAGGGCCCGTCCCCTCGAAAATTTGAACCACCCTATCATCGACCAATTGGCGTAAAACATCCCTCGCCAACTGGGTCGACACTATGTGTCCCAAAACGTGGTCGGCGAGATCATGCATGAGGTACCGTGCCTTGGCCAGTTCGTGGGCAATCGCTTCGTCTACTGGAGTGCGCGTATGTGTCTGGCCCGGGTGTCGATTGGAGGCTGACTTTTTTGGAGGCGAGGGGTTGCTTATCGTGCGGACAGGCACGACCACCTTGCTATCTTCGCTGTATTTGCAATCGGTCATGTTTCGCTGAACGTGTAGCAACGTGAGAATGGAGGGAGCATCGAGTAAAACAAGTAACCAGCGTACGACTATGTTCACGATTCTCGCGTATTGTGACGCGTCTGTTTCAGCATTAATGGCATTAGCAGGCGTCATAAACGTTGTAGTAGCCATTGCGCGAAGTGAAAGAATGTGAGTGTTTCTGAGTGGGGGATGGAAAAACGGGTCTTACAGTCATAAGAGCAAGCTTAGCCTGCGTCTTATACCAATCCTACGCGCTGTGAACGCGTGCCCTCACTGATTGTTCTTGATGGACAGACAATGGGGTCTGATCATGATGTGGAATGGCTGTGGATGACTTGGACGCGTCCACAACACGTTACTTAATTTGGAAACACAACCCCTAAATGCAACCGAAAAGTTGTTACTTTGATAATGACCAGTCAACCCTCGAGCAGATCAGCTGATACAAGCAACTAGAACCCTCCTTTGTGACCGCGTGTACCAAGACGTGTACTGGGCTTATCGTCCTCACAGTTTGCCCCATGATGCAACACGGTAAAAATATCCTATTTGTTGCAGCACTCAAGCCGAAGTCAGGAGGATGTGTGTTCGACGGGCAGAACCCATGGTTCATCAATCACCCCTAGGGCCCACGTAGTACGAATCGATCATCATACATCCCCATCTCGTGAAACCAACACAACGTCGAAAGGCCGTAAGTTGTTCCGGCGTGCAGCGCACTCTACAGTACATTTGTTTTTATTTCTGAAGACGGTTATATACTATATTTGTGGAGCACGGTGTAAGCCACTGAGTACGTACACGTGAAACAGCGACATCCCCAAGTGCAGAGAGGACTACCAGAGAAACAGACCACTGAGGCCATGAAATGTACAAGTGTGTGAAACGGGGTGCTGGTGCCCTGTTGCAATCTGGATTCTGCAGATCGCATAGCGGTAAAGCTGGGCCACTGGGAGGAAGGCGGTCAAAACTACATGGGGTATTGGGAATTGCTCCAGCCTCCATGCACGCAGGCACTCTCAGGACACGAAAGACAACAAATCGTCATGTGAGTTACTCGACGAGCACCAGGGTTCGATCTTGCCTCTGAGAAACAGAATTGAATTAGAAACGATCAGCTCCACAAACGTACTTACTGTCTCCGCAGCATTGTTTTTGGCGTTGTTTTAGCCATGTGACTCTTTACCGGGGTCAATGCGAAATTGATATTGGTGTGACAAGACGCTCGTACATTGTCACGCGTTTAAATTGGTCACGCGCTCTACAATATTATGCCTCGCACTGGACCGGGTCGATCTCGGCGCTCTTAACGAGAGCCTCAGCCATTCCAGTACCGCTCACAGCGCGCGAGGGGTCGACGTGCCGACACAGAGGACGACGATGACAGCGAGGCCGATGATCCCGTGGATCCAGACGACGACTTGGACATGCCAGGTCTGGCGTGCCCTTGTTGCATTCCTTCGCTCATACTAGTACACACCTCGCCCACTAGCACCTCGACAAAAAAGCGCGCGGTCTAGTCCGGCTTGCGCTCTTTACCGAACACAAACGCGTTCCCCTGCGTCGCGAGGACATCAACAAAAAAGGTATGCTCCATCCGCTTCATACATTCCACTTCACGAAGACGTTTCTAGTTCTTGGCTCTCACACCCGGCGTTAAGAAAAAGGGTCTGTCGTCCCCCTCGTTCTAACTACCCTTCGACCCGTCCGGCTACTGCGGCAGGCTCAAAAACGTACATCCTCCGTTCAACCTTGGTTGGGACCATCATCGAACAAGCCGCCTTGTCAGACGAACGTCTCCTGGAAGAAGAGCTCGCCGAAGGCCCTGATGATGATGATGATGATGACGGCGACATGCCCCGCAACTATGGCAGTATCATCGCCTGGAGCACTGCTGATCAACTCGCGGCACTGGGATTGCTCCACGTCATCCTCGCGCTCATCTTGGTTAATGGACGGGCCATTTCTGAATGTGCGTCTTTGTGTTGTCTGCTCGGCCTGTGCTGATCGCAGGTGGTTGGGTCGTTTAGTGAAACGCCTCCGTATCTCTCCCAGCGGCACCGTCCCCTCCAACGCCCAATCGACTCACCGTTCCATTTCCATCGACACCTTTCTCCAACACCTCGTCCAACAAGGCTATCTCAACCGCGTCCGTCTCGGGGATACGAAATCCACGACGGGTAAACGCCGTGGATGGGTCTCTGCCATACAGGGGAACGCTGAGGAGAATCCGCAGGCATACGAGTGGCGGTGGGGAAATCGCGCGCATGGTGAAGTGGGGGAGCAAGCGGTGGCGGGGTTCGTGGGCGAGTTTATGGTCGAGCGGACGAGGATGGCGGATGTGGAGGAAGAGGAAGAGGAAGAGGAAGAGGAAGAGGAAGGTGCGGGTGGGAGTGCGGGTGGGGGGCGTCGACGGGGGGAAACAGAAGCAAAAGGAGGGGGGTTGGAGAAGCGATTGGAGACGATGATCAAGGCGATCGAGAGCTGCTGGAGGGAACTTGACCGATGTCAAGTAAACGACATGAATAATTGCTCATATGCTGTGCTAATACTCATATCCGAGATACGAACTTTCTCTGAGTCTGACACGTTCGTCTCGACATGTGCGAGGGCAAACCCGCACAACAACGCCACCTCAATATGCTTGCCCTGCGCGACGCCACCCCGACGCGAGCTGATCCATTCGTGTACAAAACACGACGACGTCATGGTCTCGCCAGACTTCGTGGCGACGCGTACTTTGACGCCACCAGGATCACTTTTCAAAGGCTGCGCGCGGGTAGAAGCCGAGTGAGTCTGCGGTCTTGTGTTATATGAGTCAGCCATAGTGATCATGACGTCGGTCGGCATGACGCTGTAAAGTGTAGGTCAAAGCTAGTCCAGACCAACAAGGCAAACCACACGCTCGGAGACATTTCCAAATCGTCGACTTGGATGTCATCGCACGGACGCTAACGTCGTTTATTTAATGTGTACTGACATATATTGTAGTCGATTAGTACTCGGCGGAGAATTGAAGGGCCCAAACATACGACAACACGAGGCCAATTCAAATGATTACATACTCGCTGTCATGATCCATGTTATGTAATCATGTTTTGTCCGCTCTTGGGTCTGCCCGCAGACGAGGCCTCGAGGCACGCGGATTGAGTGTGATACATGTCGGATCACATGTACTTGATGCCCCGTGCTCCAGTTGATCTCGCTCTCTCCTCGACCCTTGGTATTCACGCTACCCCACCCTGACTTATACCGTGTCTGTACAGGTGAAATAGACTAAATTACACGATCTGACAACCAAGAGGCGAGAGTTTCAGATCACAATGCGACGCTGTTAGACGGACGAGGAGGACCTAAGGTAGTCTCTTTGATGCTCGCATCGTTCAGTAAGTTGGTCGTGGACTCGTGGTCGAGATCACCTTGCAATGCCTCGTTTACGGAGGCTACGCTTGCAAACCCTATCCACAGGACCAACGGCACCCGAATCGAATACCCTTAAATGTCAAACGTTTCATTTTCGTTGACATGTCCATGTCATCGGTGGTCGTACGTTTTGTGTCGGATACCCCCGTATATCGGCCTCTCCCCCAATATGAAATGCCACCTTTCCCTCTTAACCTCGCTTTCTTTTTCCTCGCGGTTCGAGTCGAGGTACACTATTCTTCCATTCCATAATTCGAATCGACAGCTCTCCAAGATCTCCTCGCTACGGGTGACAGGCTCGTACTGGCCGCAACGAACCATCTCATGATGTCGTCTTCCTCTTATGCCCCCAACGAGTCAGATAGCGCCATTGTCCGAGAAGAGCAATGGCTCAATGGCGCATTCCTCGACAGCTTCTTCCTTGGCATCCAAACTACTCTTTGCGTCTTGGCATTCATCGCTGTCCTGAGACGCACCATCAAGCACAACCGCATGCGGATCATCCTCTTGGTGTACATCGCCGTCTTGTTATCCGTCACGGTGACATCATGTGCACTCTCGCTCTACCGGATCCAGACGGCCTTCATCACGCAACGAAACTATCCCGGTGGGCCGAGTGTCTTTCTCAGTGCTGAATGGTCGATCCCATTCAGTTTTATCCCTCTTACCTTCAACGTGTTCGCCAATTGGATGATGGAGTCCCTGTTGGTGAGACCGTCTTGACTGCATGTATCATTCGAGGTGGTGACTCACACGTGTCCAAGGTATGGCGGTGTCGTGTGGTGTGTAGTACGGGGGAGCGACTGTCGGGGCTCGGTTTCGCCATTCCATTGCTCTTGTTGATTGCTATTTTTGGTGCGTCCAACGCACCGATGGTACTGTCGTCTACGCTGACAACCTCCCCCCCCCCCGCTGTCCACGACGACGCGGTGTGCCAGTCATAAGCACTATGTTGCTTTACCATGCCGTTCACACCCCAGCATCCGTCACCTTCCTCCTCGCCTACGGTTTTACCTCGTTAGCGCTCAATCTCATCGCGACCGGATTCATTGCCGGACAGTTGCTCATCCACCGATACCGCATCGTGAAACAACTCGGACGAGCACACGGCCAACACTACGTGAGCATCGCAACGGTGGTAATTGAATCTGCGGCGGTGTATACAGTCTTTATCGTCATCAACCTCATAGTGGATTCGATCAACAGTCCAGCGTTGATTCTCCTTCAGGAGATCATCGTACAGATTCAGGTAAGCAAACGTGCATTGCCAGCGTGTCTTTCCTGGCACGTGGTATCCTTATTGTCTGTCGTGTCTATTCGGGACTGAGATAGTTTATCTGGTTTGTCGCGTGTGCTCCGCGGGCTTGTTTTTTTTTTTATACAGGCGATCGCGTCGATCTTCATCATTTGGCAGATTGCACGCGGGAAAGCATGGACGAGGTCGACGGATACGGAGGTGGTGTCTGCGGCGGTGTCGTCGTCGTTGAATTCGTGCACCAGGCCGCTGCCGCAAGCGAACGTAATTCAGTTGGAGGCTCTGTCGACGCGACGGGACGAGGTTGAGGAGGAGGGCGAGAGCAATGCTTCGTTTCACAAGAGCGGGGAGGTGTGACGTTGGTGAAACTATATCATAATGCATATAAATGGTAGCGGGGACGGCTTGGGGGTACGATTTAGACTCGGATCGTTACTTACGATACTGCTATGCGGATCATATTCATGAATGGTGTCTATGGAACTCTGCAGGAAGGATGGGGCTGCACCAGGCGGACCGCTTTTCCTCTACTTCGTCAGCGCGCCCGTGTAACTCAAACTCGCCCTCACGTCGTTCGTGTGGTGCCACGCACAATCGTTTACCGTCTTCGTGTTTCCTTGAACGGTATTTATATTTCGTTATATATTTCTCTTAGCCACTCATATCCCTTACTTGCAGAAACATCGAAGCCCCCTTCCCCCTTCCCTTTTATTTATTACTTCTTAGTTCCACACCTACATGTACAACTGAGTCCGGCACAACCGTTGTCGAGCCAGCTATGGCTCCACGTCCGCGTGAGCCCAACACTGTCAGCCCTTAGTTACTATGCTACAACTCGTACGAAATGCATAGGCGCCCCTGTGGGGAGCTCACGGATCGGGGCTCGTCAGGGAGTCCTTTTTTTTTTACTACTCAAGTCATCCAGACTCCAGAGACCGATGAAACAAGCAAACCTCCAGTGTTGGTCAACTTTATCCTGTTTCCCCGTCGAGACAAAATTTGTGATCGTTGGTATTCGTCACCGCTAGTGCGTGCGAATGCTGAGCGCTGAGTTGTCTTTAACATGTGACCGGTCTGATTTGCGAGTGGTGAACAATACATAAATTTCACCTTGTTGCGACTGAGGTATTCACATTTGATTTTGCCTGCTATGACGATTGTTGTTGCAGCGACGCGACGTGATTGCGTGGTGAGAAAGAGTATATCCCATAGCGGGTGTTGCCTATGGCGGAAGATCTGCACAAATAATACATCACGAAATTTTTACCCTGCCGCACTGCAAATTCTAGCCTGTCGCGAAAATTTCGACCCATCACACCAATTTTTTTTCTTTG
>JBBPQV010001035.1:0-13060 GCA_038092675.1 Boletus rufocinnamomeus | reverse complement strand
CGTGAACCCACCGCGTCGACGTGGAAAGGTGAAATCGCAATCTAGAAGACTTAGTCGAGCCCGAGCGAAGAAACGTACATACCAAGCAAAACGGTCGCGTCAGGACCATATCGGGCGAATCGGATCGGTCGGATGCGTTCTACCTGGAGTATAGAAACTGTGGAAGTGTTCCCGAGGCGCGCAACACGAGTACGACGGCCCCAGGATCAATCGATGGTGGGTGCAGGAGGACAATAGCGCGAGCGCTGTTAGCCGAGGCGCGACTTTCCATATCGGGCAACCGCACGGACGCAACTACACCACGGACGGACTACACTGCGCAAATGCTACTACACGGACTACAAAGTCTTCCATTTAATACATTTGGTATACTTTCATTTGATTTTACCATTCATTCATTAGCACAAACACTTACAGTCTATTGTCTTAGTCTCTTATGTTTGAGGGGGAGTGTTGGATATTATTATTCCATATATGGTACTTACAGATTACATAAGTGATAATTACATCGCACCACATTAGTTTACCTTTACTTTAGTGACTACTAAAGTATTCTACAGACGCATCACCTGAGCCTTGTCCATTAGGGTGTGAATTAATTGCTCAGCATGACCATTTTGTTGGTGTGTGTAAGGGGCAGAACGGTGAATATGAATACCATTATCACGAAGGTACTCTTCGAAAGCCTTGGAGGTAAATTCTCCACCAGAGTCAGATTTAAAGCCTTTAATATTGGCATTGAACTGGGTATGGATATAGGAGAAGAACTGTTTGGTGACCCGG
The DNA here is from genome assembly GCA_038092675.1 of Boletus rufocinnamomeus. Lineage (NCBI taxonomy): Eukaryota > Fungi > Basidiomycota > Agaricomycetes > Boletales > Boletaceae > Boletus > Boletus rufocinnamomeus. Next base: position 12,277 of record JBBPQV010001035.1, on the reverse strand, counting down.
AGTGCTTGATTTTTCGATTGTAAGCAATGTACCCACGCCATGGATGTGTAGTCATCATAGTAGACAATGGTGTATTTGAACTTGTGGTACAATTCCACCTCAAAGGATTTAAGATCTGAATGAATCAGCTCAAATGGTGCGGTAGCTCTGCACTCAGTATGAAGGAATGACCTGTTGGGTTGTTTGCCTAATTGGCAACTGGTACAAATTTTCTCTTTTTTAGGTATCTTGATGTCAGAGAAGTCCTTTAAGTGTTTTCGCGTGGCTTTTATAACGTCCTTAGAGGGATGTTTTAAGTGGCAATGAAGGAGTTTGTAATCCACAGAGGCCATAGATGTAGTCTTTGCATGTGGTTTGACAGTAGGAGCACACATCCAGAACATTGTGTCTGATCCATGTGAATGGAAGGAGAGTGTAGTGTGTTTGGAGCACTTGTCATAGAATTTGAATAGTCCAGGGGAAACCTGAACTGTAAGGCATCAATCACAAAGTAAGACGCCCATAGAAATGAGCTTGATGTCTGTGGATGGCATATAGATTACAGGCGATAATCACACATGTAAACCTTTAAAGTCAATTATGACTGTGCCTTCTCCTAGAATAGGAGCTTTGCCATTCACAGTGAACGAGAAGTGTGGTTCCTTAAACTCATGATATTTGATGAAATCACTCATTTGATAAGTGAAGTGACATGAGGCGCCTGAGTCAAGTAGCCACATGTCTGGAGGTGGATGATGGTGGTCATGTTCATGTTCACATTCTTTGCCTTTACCGGAGACTTTCTTACAGTTGTCACAGAATGTGGAGGGCAAAGTAGGTAGTATTGTCTGATCACTACCTACTACAGATGACAATGTATATAATATATTTTTCTGTGGCGAAGAGAATCACACATCAGTGTCTGAGTGGTGTGAGGAGGACTGAAAACCTGACCAAGATTCCTCGCCCCAGATCTCATTGAGATGGTCCTCATCCCAAGATTCAGCTGGGGGGCCCATGAAGGCAGCAGAGGACAAGCCGACTGTATTATCATTGTCTTCTTCAGTCGCAAAGTGTTGTGAGAAGGCAGACGGGCCGGTGATCCTAGCACCAAGGTGATCATCAAGGGTGAGAGAGGAGGGACCACCTGGGGAGAGTCCAAGGTTGAAAGCAGGATACACATCCGCATCATCAACGATGGGAGAGAAAGAATATGATTGAGGAGGGGAAAGAGGAGGCTCCTCAGCGACATTCTCATCAAAGACAAAAAACTGATCCAGGTAGTCATCCTGGTAATCCTCACCTAGCGACACCATATCTTCCTCAATCTCCATGAGTGCATCATGCGCATCGATGAAGACTTCCTCAAGCCACTCTGACAGAGGGCGAGGATTGGAGGGGATGCCTCCAGACCAGTCAATGTGGCAGTTGGCCACAGGGTCAAGGATGCAAAGGGTTTCGCTGGTGGGCATAATGCCCAGTTGGTGTGCCAGAGAGATGGTGTTGTTTGTGTGAGGAAAGGCGGGTTCCCCATAATGGGTAGAACCCTGCGCATGTGCCAAAGCATGTGGATCTGGGATGGGAGATGTAAATGTAAATGGTCTGCTAGGGACCAAGACAGGAGCTGCAAAGGCGAAGGAGGCGGGAGGAGTGGTGTTGGAGGTGGTAGTGTGGTGCGCTTGCTTGCGCTGCTCTTGTTTCCCCTGTCCAGCTTTGGATCATCATCCTTGACGACAGCGCTTCTTCTCCTTGTTGTTGTCCTTGGACAAGGACGAGCCAGCCTGGCCTTGCTGCTGCTGCTGGAAACTGGGGTCTCCCCCTTTCCGCTTGATGGTGGAAATCTTGTTTGCCTGCAGTGCAGCGGGCTTGCAATGGTTGGCCTGTTGTTGCCAGGCGGTGGTGACAATCTCCTCGAGCTCGGTAAGGGACGGGACCTCAGATGTAGCAGTGGTGCCGGCAGCGGAGCCAGCAGGGATGGCAGCAATGGACTTCTGGTTCATAATTTGCAAGATGATGTTGGTGTACCTTGGCATCTTTGACAGAGCAATCATGCTCTGGACCTTGGATGAGATGGGATATCCCAACTTGCTGAAGTGTGCAAATTGTGCATTCAACTTAGCAAAGGAGGGAGCTGGGTGATTGCCATCAGGGATGACCATATCCATCATGGTCTTGAATTCATGGAACGCATTGGCGACCATGGGCTTGGAGTAAGCCACCTTGATCTTGTTCCAGAGGAGGCCAGCATAATGTTGAGAAATGAACTTGGCCACAATGTGCAGCTCCATCTTGAGACGAATAGCCCCAAGGGCCTTGTCATTGTTGTCCTCCCACGTGTGAATCTCTGTGGTGCAGTCCATGGTGATGTTGCCATTGGTGTCAATGACGTGGTTGGGCTGGGTGTGACAGAGGATAGTCCAGAGACCCTGGGACTGGAGGTAGGACTCCATGTCCATGGCCCAATGCTTGTAGTTGGTGCTGTTGAGATGGGGAAGGTCTTTGAGGGTAGAAGACATGGTTTTCTGTGGATAAAGAGATGTCAGTACTATCCTAAATCAATGAATAAATCAAAGAAAGAGGTGGCGAATGAGTTGCACATTTCTGAACGTTTCAATCCAACAGAGTCTCCCCTTAGGATATGGGTGACATTTTAACACCTTCAGCATAAGTATTTGGAATACTTACGCAGGCAATCTGGCATAAAATGCACAAGATGTGTCCTATGTTCTGTCTAGCTCTGTGTAAAGACAAGAAAGCAGACGTGTCAGATTCGGCGTGAAAACACACAGAACCGACTGGAAAACCACTGTGTACTTAAGTACAAGCGGGGCTCATAACCTGTTGAACTAGTGCATGTATTGGCTAGAGTTATGCAAAGCGTACTTACCTGCTGACTAAGTGAGGTAACGGTGAACATAGTGGTTGGGGATCAAGAAGTGATTAGAACTCAGCTCAGCTGAGTTTGTACTTAAGTACAGTGAACATGTGAACAATTATACGAGTATGGTAAATACTACTTCTATCGTTCAACATGTAACACATGCTGCTCCATGTCGTACACCAGTTCCTATGCCCATACATGAATTGAGATGGGTGCTATTCTGTTTGAAATGACCTTGGAACGACAGTGAGTATTGTGACAAGGAGGGTACATAGTAGAGATTGAACGGACCTTGTGTTTGCACATCTCAAAAAGTACGTTGCCATCCTCAACAACTCAAGGTCAATGTCATCCCTGCTCATGTAGCAAGTCGAAAGCGAGGTTCCTGAGGAGTCCACCAGAGCATAGCAGTCGGCTGTCATGTTGAATACAAAGTGGTGCATGTCTGGTATGTCTGAAACATATGGAGGAGTCAAGATAAGACCTGCATAGTGTTTCGCCAGCGGAGGTGTCGTCCAATCAGATATATACTCTCCAAATCCTCAGCACGTGCACATGGAGGGGATCTTCAACCACACATCTCCTACAGCTGTGTAAATGACACAGGGTCAGACAGTTTAGTGGAGATGCATGAGGATGATTTTGGAACATACCGAAGGGTGGTTGATGTTATATAAGGTTAACCACACATTGGAGCCTCAGGTGAGGTTCTCTAGACTGTACATCAGGAATGTGTCAGAATTAGCTAGAACATACTGAAAACAAAAACATTACCTTCTTGTTGACCACTGTGTGCTTGCTTGTCACCCGCGATTTTCTTTTTTGACCCTGGTTCCTTTGCATGCAGGGGATTCTTGAGCCTTTGGGCCATCCATGGCCTCATTTGATTGGTTATGGGTTCTCACTCATTGTTGAAGCTTGCTGTTCGCCGATGGGTGACTTTGTCAGTCATAGATCAGTATATTGATTTACACACACACACGTGATTGCGCACTGAGAACCAGCGAGACACACACCCTTCCAAATAGGGGGCAATGACATGGTGGACTATTTTTTTCCCTTTCTTATCCAGGAACTTAGAGGGGGAACAGTCTCAAACAGTAAACAACCATTGTGGGAAGGGATGATAGGTGCAAGAAGGAGGGAATCACAAAAGGGTCACAAATGAAACACAAACTCCTATAAGGCACTGGGTGCTTGGCTTTTCTAATTATGGTATGACTTTGAGAATGCATGGTTCTGAAAGTCAGACCTGTTTACGTAGAGGTGTACAAGAAAATATCAAGTAATGAGAATCAATGTGTCCTGAGCTTAAATGGACAATCTGTCAGCCCAATCACTCAGCCCTGTAGTTCACCTTCAGGATCATATCAGAGAGAATGACATAGTCGTTGTCTTCCTGTATATCATCAATGCAATATCTGCAGTCGCAAGCCATACTGATATCTATGTGGTAGAAATCATCTTTGTACTCATCACTCCATGCGGGAACTGAGGACTACATTATCTATGTCAGTACATACAAGTCTTGAGGGCTGCTACTAACTTACTTCCTGTTCAACGCCTGACATGGTCTCATTGTCATGCACTGTGCCGTGATCTTCCATTGCAGCATTGATGCCAGCACAGTCAGTGTTTGTGGTGGGGGTATGATTATGGGAATATTCCACCTGGCCTTGGAGGCAAGTGGGTGGCAGTGTTGGCAGTGGAGACTGGGGTCTCGGAGCACTGCCCGTGATGTCATTTCGCTTGAGCTGACTCTCTGGGATTTTGTGAATGGATTGTGTTTTTTGAAGGCCTTGAAACAATGTTTCAGGCAGGTGAGAAGAACTAATACAGAGATCTTACCGTTATGCGTTACTCATTTACTGCTTTGCAATGCTACATCTGCCATATATTTTTGATTCCTCCCCAGAATGCAGCATTGCCTTTGAAAGGCAAGCTTTCCCTGGGTACAATTGTTCACATATTGGGGCTCTGATTGAGGGTTAGTATTTCCGTCAGGGACACCACTCATTTGGTGAAGGCAGGAATGAGGGGAATGTATGTCAGTCGAACGTGTCGCACACTCCATATAAGAAAAACGACATGTGTGACACAGTGGCACATGAAAGCCTGACCTGAACATGCTTCATTAGTTACCGAACTCAAGGAAGTAAAGTCTACAAAGGAGAGAAACGTATTGCATGACCTCAAAAGCACACTTAAAGGGGTGAAAGATACAGTGACAAGCACCGCACAGATGGCCATAAACTTGTAAAGTAACCATGCCACCGCCCCAAAGCAGGCATGTGCCGATATGGGACCTCACGCCCATTGCACAAATCAAGGCACACAATGAATGCCATAACACTGATAGCCATCAGCGAGCATGCAGTAGCTGACATCAAGTGCTGCTACAAAAATCTTCAAACTGGGAGACATAATGATGTCCAGATTCAGTAGGGAGCAGCAAGATTTGTGAAGAAGGGAGGAGGGGAAGCTATTTGCCTTTGGCTCGCATGCCAGAATGAAATCCAAGAATGCTTGTGAATCCCATTCAGATAAACTGGAAATGGTGCATGGGGCGGGATGAAGACAATGGCAAACCAGGTCCTGTCATGTAGGGCTATCCATCCCAGTATGATTTCCCTTTGAGGAAGGATGCATGTTGCATTGCACACTGTTATTCCCTGACGACTATGGCATGGCTGATACCCAATAGTCCATGGCAGCACTGCACATTCACAGAGGTCTGGGCGAAATGCGAGCCTGTTATGATAATAGTGACCCTACAAGTCGAGACCCAGCTCATGAGGCTGCAAATTCAGACCTGACACTGTGGGACAAGATGCTATATGGGTTGGCTGTAACAACAGTACTAGTGGCATTATTATGTAGTAAATGCCTGTGATCGGACATCAATAAACATTGATACAGCTATGATATAACTAAATACAAGATAGTCATAGCAGAATTTGAAAACACATAACGCTGGTCAGAAGTCAGCAGGAAGATGCCAATAGTATATGTCCTGAGCATTTGGACCATGAAGGAATTCCAACATCCAATGTCGCAGTGCCTCCAGCACTGCATGCCAAATATCAACCAGACAAGATTGGATGCTGAGACACATAGCCCAAAGTAGCCCCAGGCAGTCAACAAGTGTCACCGTAGCCCATTGTAGCTGATTTCAGAGGGAGTGAGAGTCAGGTATGAAGCGGGATACTGTGGCATTGATGTACTGATGTGAGTAATAAGTTGAGACACCGTGTCCATGGGACATGATATCAAAGCATTTTGGCAAATGCAAACAGGCAAAACATGCTAACAAGGGTATAGATAAGAAGCCCTATTACCCTCCCATAGTCACTCCAGTCCATGGAAAACTGGGACACCTAGGCCTGTCAGTTCATGACCAGGGACATTTGCATGCAGACATACCATGACACCCCCCCACCAAATGTTAAGTTCATTTGGATTTAATACTGCCGAAACACTTAAGCTTTCAAGAGCATATAACCAGACAATACCAACCTATGTTTGCTCTCCAAATCTTGATATACATCTGGCTACTCTTCTGGCCAGGTGCAGTAGCAATATAGCTGTGGGACTGAAGCTGGTTGTGGTGAGTCTACAGTCAACCAGTAATGGTGAATTTTGGTCGCAATACAATACCAAAGTCACTCACAGCAATAGCTTGGATCACATCAGCTATATAGGAGGTACACTAAGTGGCATTACAAGCGAGATACTAGAAAATCTCTCTCACCGCCATGGGGAAGAACTTGATAAAGCTGGTCTAAGCATGCTTGCCAGATGCACAGATTTCCAGTGCTTGTTCCGCTAGCAATGGCTTGACCTTGATGGAGAAAGCATACTGGAAGTGTTACGAACCCATTGTTCTCACCCCTTTCTTTTCTAGTCATGTGACCCTTTACACTTTCACAATCACGTGACCTTATCTTTTTCTCACCATGTGACTGTGCGAACTAGGTCTAGACCAATAACATGTGTCAACCTCATGTATCTAATCTCCGTCAGTCTAGAACATCTAGCACTGCCTCTATTTAATTTCCATCTACCTTACTCATCTTAGTTTACTAATACTCACATGATTCGTCATTACATAGCCTCACGCACATGGACCAGCATCATAATAAGTACAAACATGTAAAATGTATATATATCATGAATCTATCGCCCCAAGAACTCTAGTCAAGTTCTTGTTGGGATTCCCTCTCAACTATCTTCTTTGCTCTACAGTCAGTTTGCATGATTGAGTGACCCAAGTCATTACTTGATTTGAGGTTGCCAACAGGAAGTAGATGTGGAGTTTCAGCAGGGATGTTGTACGTCCACCTGCAGATTGGCTTCTCTCTCCCAATTTTGAAGAGATAAGGGCCCTCATGCACAGTATTGACAACTAATGTACTATACTCGCAGTATATAGCAGAGCTCCCACTATTTGACTGATTCAACAAAAGACTATGCAGGAAATTGAAACAACACACATTTGTGCTGGTAAGTTGTGACTTTTGATGTGCCATACTGGAGCTCTCTGCATGAGGTCCCATCCCCTTCAAATGTACATTTCTAGGATCAACTGGTGGATGGTCAGCATGGTATGACACTTACACAATGCCATGATTAAGGTATGACATGATCAGCATATTTCCGTTGTCATGGAAGTGGACAGAATGAGGTCTAATACATTCGTCCTCATTTCTGCTCTTTCTCACATGTTCCAAGGGTGGTTCTGGGAGTTTTGCTGTTGCAGTGCACATCACTGAGGTTTCAGATGGGTTGACGCCATAAAAACATATCTTAGTTGAACGCACATTGAGGGACATCCCAAGTTGTATGAACTTTGGGGCCAATTCCAACAGCAACTGATTTGGATACAGGATTGATGTCCAAACAAGATATTGGTCCATGAATACCCAGTTGAATCTCTGAAACAGTCAGGCCACACTGCATGAAAGAAACATAGAAAGGTGACTTGGCAACTAGTTGGAGTCACTACTCACTTTTTTGAACTGGCACAACCAATACAGCGCACCATCTTCACAACCAGCCAACAATGTCTCCTTTGTGGATGGGTGCCACTGGAGAGCCATGACTGCACAGTCAAAGACCAGTCGATATCAAAGACCAGTTGATACATCAACTGCACCTTTGACACGCTCCAAATGCATATTGAGTGATCCAATGAGCTTGATGCAAGGTAGTTTCCACAGGAACTGAAGGCAAGTCCGGTGATGCTGTCGGTGTGCTGTTTTTGGAGTGACGCATACTCTATGTATGCCGCCATTGCATGTGGGAGAGTGGCTCGCCGTGATCCAATTGGAACAAGAAGAATTTGCTTGAAGTACAAACAATAGCAAATACCTCATCGGCTCTTGGCAATAAGTATTCCATGGAGTCTAAGGCAGTCAGTGACACACTGCTGGAGGACTGTAAATATTGGCTTGGGCTCGGCTGGTAAAATAGACTCGGATCAGGCATATATCCTGAGCTTGCCTGTCTCGTCCTTGGCTTTGAGGCTCCACATTGATGGATGCATTGATTTGAAGTGGAGCTACAATGTGGCATGCAAAATATTGCCTTTTGTGGCAAACTCTCCTTGGTTGCACTTGGTTTTGGATGGATGTGATGATGGGTACTATGCGCTGGCGGGTCCCTCATTACATAGGACTACTTTTGTCCTCAGCAATCTGCTAGACAATGGGTACCAGCACTGGTGGGTCCCTCGTCACACAGGACTGCTAGTCCTTTGTTGGTTTGAAACTATGTATGTTCTACTTTACACCCAGCACTTCCTGCTATCGTACTTGTTTCACCCTTCATTGCCCACACCCCTTCCTTGGCCCAGTTTCTCTCTTCAGCAGACCCAAAACTTGGTATGTCCTGTTGTGTCATCGCCGACATCCTCCTTCTCAGGGCCAGTGCCTTGCCATGACTTGTCACAGGCCAATGCAGACAAGGATCATCCACTTCGTTGCCGGATTCATGTTGCCAGATTCATGTTGCTTTGGTGTTCAGTCGTTATCAAACCCTCAAGTGTTCTGAGTACCACACCAGATCTCTGCATTTCACATGGTTTGTCCTTACCAGAGACATGCTCATGATGTCTCACCCACATTGACTGAAATGCCTGGTAGAAGTCGGTGGACTTGCTACTCCCTGTTGGGGTAAACTGCTGTGATGTGCTCTAGTAATGATGGCGACAATGCTGTCACATTCTTCAAGAAGAAGACAGCGCCAAAGTTGTGGTCCTCAACACCGAATTCGATGGTCTGGACAGTCCATGGACAATTGAGGTGGTGGATGGCGCACTAGCCTAGTGACCAAAGCCACCCTCTCCTGAGCCTGTATCTCCAATCGTTCCGCCCCTCCCAACTGAGTAGCACCTTTTGTGCGACATCCTTCCCCTCCCCCTCCCCCCAGCTCTTTCACTCCACTTGTCTCTCTTCATAAAGCAAAGAAATGTACATCTGATGAGTATAGAATGGATCTCTCGGGTGTGTTCATTGTGTATCGTCCCATTGTTTCTATGCCCAAGGATCGTGGTCAGCCTGTTTCCAAAGAAGAGAAAGCTTCTTCTTTCCATAAGCATCATCCCAGTGTAGCAACAGTGTTGACTGACAATGCTCATGATAGACCATGGGGATGTCGCTGGGAGAGTTTGTCTGCCAGTGCCAGCGAAATCTAGTTTGGTAGCACTGTCCACAGATTATGATCCCTTTTCGCTCAGACTGTGAATGGAATACACATGCATGCCAGCTTTCTACCAGAGACTCATCCTCTGGATCTGACCTTCCTTCGCTGCCTCATCCTCGATTGCGACGTGTTCTCACCACCACCTTTGTACACCTGCCTCCTCTGCCTTCCACAGCATCTATTTACCAGTTCCTCAAAGTGCAGCAAGCAGTTCAACTTCATTCCATCACCCCTTTTCTTCACAGAACAAGGTGTCTTCTCACCGTGTTTCACTAACTGTTGTTCTCTCTCTTCATGGGACTCAGGAGGGTTGGTCAAGAATGGATGATGATGCTCATACAGAAGTCCTCTGCAAGTCAGATGGACTGTCTGGTGGAGTTGTTCATGGGCATGTGAACGTGGGTAGTTTGAATGGACGATGGGAAACTGGGAAATACTACTGGGCAGTTGGGTGTATGCTGGGAAGAGCCTGTTTGGGAATGAGGGCAGAAAGATCAGCTGAGGTGGTGGCACCAATGAAGAAGAGTGAAAGGAGATACTTTGTCAGCTTCTGTCAAGGCTTGGTATTGAAGGACAGGAATGGGCAATCACAAGTACTTGGGGACGAGCATTACAATACTTCGGGTCTTGAGAAACCACCAAAAAAGCATGGGTCAGCTTCATTCCTAAAAGGTATCTACCTCATTTGCTATTACTATCATGTATACAAGCTTGCTGGATTTAGCTCTACTGCGAAAAGTGTGACCAGTATTAGAGAGGGAGGATGCACGTCAGAGTGTGGTGGGCTCTCTGGGCACCCCTGGACCCGCAAGTCATCAATTCTCCTTACTCACTCATTGAGAGCCTATAATAGTGAATGAATTGCAGTCATAAAGATCCATTGTGTACAAATTCATTTCATAATACAACTTATTATTAGGCACTAAGTATTACAGTAATAACCAAACCAAAAATGGAGTGATCGTGGTTTCACGAATTTAGGATTTGAGACCTGGACCCAAAAGGTCCAGGAACAGTCTGCTGTACAAAAACCACAAAATGTTCTTGCAATGACTTGTGGAACTAATTGAAAGAATGATGATCTGTGAACTCCAACTCGACATGGTGCACACATGCTAGTATATTATGTAGACTACAATCACTCTCAATCCCAGAGCTTTCTTTTGCCCCTCCCCTTTTTAGAGACAAGGCTCTTTCTTGTCACCCACAATGGTTCTCCAGAGGGTGAGAGTTTGAGACAATAATTGGTCAGGATTGGATGGGGGAGTTCACTTGTTGCAACAATCCATTGGTTTTCACACCAAACCCAAGCCTTGAATGGGGTCATTGTCCTGTCGTGGTGTACGTAGATGTTGCTGAGTCATGGGGGAGTCTGATAGGCTGGCCCTATAAGTGGTGGGGCCAGGAGTGGTCCATCACTGCCAGATTTAAACCACCCGAGGTGTTCAGGTTGGTTCCATATTGCCTTGCATTGGTGTGGCATAGCTATGTCAAATCCAACCAGATTCTGAGTGACAGCTGGGCTACCAGCAGCAGGGCTGAGAGAGCTTGGACAAACTCGAGGGTCCGTGGACATCAGCACATCAACCCTGACCGAACTGGGAGTACTCTGTGGCCTACCTAACGTAGGATCAAGAGGAGCAGGTTGGGTTGGAGGAATTTCAGACGTTGGCTCAGCTGGACTACCAAACACAAGGTTGGGAACACTTGGACAGATTTGAGGGTTTGTGAACATCAGCACATCAACCCTGACCAAATTCAGAGTACTCTGCAGCCTACCTAACATAGGATCAAGAAGAGTGGGTTGGCCTTGGGGGTTCTGGGATGTTGGTGCAGCTGGGCGACTAAACACAGGGTTGGGAGGGCTTGAACAGACATGACGGTTCGTGGACATCAGTGCATCAACGCCAACCAAATTTGCAGTACTCTGCAGCCTACCTAACGTAGGATCAAGAGGAGTGGGTTGGCTTTGTGGGTTCTGGGATGTCAGTGCAGCTGGGCGACTAAACACAGGGTTGGGAGGGCTTGAACAGACATGAGGGTTTGTGAATGTTGGCACATCAACCCCGACCAAATTCACAGTACTCTGCAGCCTACCTAACATAGGATCAAGAGGAGTGGGTTGGCTTTGTGGGTTCTGGGATGTTGGCACAGCTGGGCTATTAAACACAGGGTTGGGAGGGCTTGGACAGACTTGGGGGTTCGCGGACATCAGCATGTCAACCCCAACCAAATCCATAATACTCTGCAGCCCATCCAACATAGGATCAAGAGGAGTGGGATGGATTTGAGGGTTCTCAGACACTGGCACATCAGACACAGTGCTGCCATGCTTGTCGATGCTTGGGGTGTGGGAGGTGGAAGCCGTGGTGGGGGCTGTAGAGCAAACACAAACTTTGACATTAGTTTTGGTAAGGATGTTACAGGGGGTGGGAGTCTCCAGCAGAGACCAAGAGGTGGTGCCAGAGATATTGCTTGGCATTGTGTGTGACCTTTTGGTAGGGTGTTGGAGTACTGTTGAATGGCCCAAGGGTCTCAGGGACGGAGAGGTAGGAATAAGTGTGTGAAGACCTGGGGGAGGGGGGACTGGTGAGGAGTTTGGTGAGCTGAAGGGTTGTGGGGGTAGGTCTAAGTGTGGAGGTGGGTCTGAGTGTGGCGGTGAGTTTGAGTGCGATGGTAATGTCACATGGAAGGTGGATACACAGCCAGCAACAC
>JBBPQV010001034.1:0-13077 GCA_038092675.1 Boletus rufocinnamomeus | reverse complement strand
CTTATATAAGCTACAGTAGTATTTTCAGTTGTAGTACCTAGTTACACCTCAGCTGGTTTCCCAACCACTGAGGTGAGTACACTAACATTAGAGCTACCTATTATTAGTACTGACTACCTACAGTACTTAGATATTAAACATTTAGCTTAACTCCTCTTCTCTCCACTTGAGGCTCAAAGACTCTCCTCTGCTACCCTCTGCTCAACTTGGCATCTAGTACATTTTAAAGTCTAAATCTGATCCCTTAGTAAATTCCAGGACACAACAGGACTCCTAACAAGGGCATACCACATACAGTGAAGCCAAGTCCCATCTAACAAGACAACTCCAGAGATCTGGAGTTTGATCACCCCTTGGAGTTTACCTGTTCTCAACAGATTCATCAGAAGTGTCTTTGAGAAAAGGGTGCAAGATAAACAAATCTTCCATTTCCATCTTTCACTCACCTCCCCTACCAAAAATTAAAAAGGAGACCCCTATTTCAGACTCCCCATACCCAACATACTATGAAGACATTATAAAACATGACATTCCCACCTCTGAGATTGAGACCATAGATGAAGAAACAGAGAACTGGCCAGTTGATGTCATGCATCATGATGAACTTGATCTCTTGAAACCTATATACAAAGCTGTTCCCCTTTGTGTTTTCAAAGACTCAAAATTCGTCAAACCAGCCAGAGTAAATGACATGCTCTGAAATGCTAAGGCAGAGATCCAATTCACCATCCACCACCTCCACCTTGGAAGCCAAAGACCTCTGAGAGACTTATTCCATGCCAACATAAAACAAATCATTATTCTCAATGAAGAAAAACTGCCTCCAGGCACTGCACTCAGCAGAATTGACTGTTAGTCAGGTCCTATCACTGCATCCACATCTCAACTGAAGCACACCAGTGGATGATGATCATTCCCACAAAAAAGCAAAGCTCTTGATGACATCACCAGCAATACCAATGCAAAGAAAAAGCAGGGATGGAAGGAAAAGGAAAAAGAGAGCACATCTTGAACGTTGAGTCTGTAAGAAAAGAGCAAACCCCTAAAAAGCAGCAACAATCCATTACTTGTCTTGATTTCTCAATAGCCTGTATCTGTATCATATGAGTCAAATTGTTCCACTTGTCACTGTGGGCAGCAGAATACATCAATTTCAGCAGCAGATTAATTGCATATTGACCAGGAGTTCAAAAGATGCTCAGATGATTATCATTGGAAAAAATCCACTGAACCAGCATTGATCCACTCTGACTTTCACAGTGTTTTTCCACTGATTTTCACTCAGCCATCAGTGCATATTCATGGGTCAACTCTCTTCATTTCAGCCAGATTTTTCACTGAATCTAACAGCTATATCCTCTGAGATACATATTCTCCCCTCTTGAATTTTACCTAATTTCTCCATTGACTTTCACCTGATAAGTTGGTGCAACTAAGCTATTTGGGTTTCCATCTGGTCTCACTATACCAGTCTTACATTACTGGTGATCAGACAAGCATTATTGTACAGAAATGGATAGTGTACATGGCAGTGAATACAGATACAATTTGACAAAAAAAGCAAGTGGGTGTTGCACCCTTGAAGGCTGGGTTGAGTGACATGATGTGGTCAACACCTTCATACTTGACAGCTTCATGTCTTGGCACTGGTTAGGTCCATTGATGGCTTGTTCTTCCAGGAAATCAATGGTAGTGGGCACACCAGGTTGAAGATGACAATGAGAGAGGAATGACACCTTGATCCTCCTACTCTTACAAGCAGGTTGTTTCTTTACTTGTGTCTTTTGTTGTCCACACTGATCCTCTGGAATGTTCTCATCATAGCAACCCTTGAATCTCGAAGGACCTTCTTCACCTTGCTAAACAATGGTGAGAGTGACACAGAAGATGAACTAAACATGGAATAACTAGAATCATACTCACACTATTAACATTTGTCCAAGTTTGAGCACCATATTATAAAAGAAATATCATGAATTTTTTCCATGTTTTGACTGGAGAGAAAACTCACCAGGGTCACCTCTGCTTTGGTCATATTGTCTGCAATGTTCATGTTCTCAATTCCTTCCTGGTCAAATTTGAGTTGCTGCAATGTGTTACAATTTGCCTTATTCTTTCTTTCTCTTTATCTTCTTTGTACCTCACTGTCATTCCACTTATGCCTTCTCCCACCTTACTCTGACTTATCAGCAGCCAGACTGTTCTAGCCCTGTCCATCATTATTATCCATCCCAACTCAGTTGGTTTCTACTACCTTCTGGCCCCTTCTGTGAACCCCTTCCATTGTTTTCCTTTGGATTCTGTCAGGTGTATTCTCTAGTGTATTCCACTTAGTTCTTTACCATTCTACTCGCTTACTCATTGCTGAGGCTACCCAGTATTTAAGGCTTTGCACCAGTGTGTAGTAGATCCCTTCAATCTTGATCTGCTTTGCCCACCCTCTCATTACTCTTGGTACTGCATGTGTGGTACTGGAGCCTTTGGATTAGTCTTTGCACTACTACTGAGTGTGCGCTGAGACTCCTTAGAACCTAAGTTCTCTTCGGAGACTCTTCCTAGAACATCTCACCCTTTGACTCAATCAATCTTCATAGATCACAGTTGATCTCCTCATTGCCCACCTTTGACTGTGAAGCCTACACTCATCTCTACCTGAGCCAAGCATAACACAATGCCCCTCCAACATCAGCACTATGTATTAAGTCTCATAGGCAAGCTGTAGGTCAATGTGCTTGTCTTCCATAACTAGCTGGCAAGCTATGCTTGGGATTAAGATGAATTGAAGGAACTGCTTGGCACTGAGAGGATAAAAGGACTTCTGGGACATTGCTTCAACCTGATATATGATCATGTCATAGACCACTTCATATCCCATTTGACCATAGCTGTACTAGTAAGTGAGTATTATCTTTGATAATGCAAATCAGGACCCACTAGCCCAGCCAGGATTTCTCTCAAATCCCTTCTGGAATAGCTGAATATTGGAGAGAGCTGAAGTTTACCAATGCATCCTCGCAAGTTGTCCCTATGTTTGCTTGAACAAGATCATAAACAAGGCAACAAAAAATAAAATTTTCCTCTAGGAATTTTAGGTTGCCACTGGCAGCTGTTACAGGTGACAATACCCCCCCTTCATTTTCCCCTATTATTCCCCTGGACTACCCTGAATCTTCCCTGTGGGATGACATTGTGGCTTCACTACAGGAGTATGCAGTGTCTGACACTGCCTTTGAGGACAGCCTCGCTGTTCCAATCCTCCCCAAGAATACTGCCTCTTTCTGATCCTATTCTTCCTACTCCAGTTTCCTCCATTCCAATTCTCTCCATTCCGGTTTCTCCTATTCCTATTCTTCCCAAGGACACTGCCTTCTCTGTCACGTGGTTATTATACATGATGCATTCCTTATCTCATCATCATGCTTGTGCCTCCCCTTATGTTAGTTTCAGACTCCAACTCACCTGCCCTAAACTGACTCTAGGTAGTATATATATTTGGTCTCCACTGTAAACTACTCTTTAACTTAAACCTACACAATCTACTGTGTATTTTGGAGTTCACCGCTGGCTCACTTCCCTTGCCAGCTCTTGTACTTCCTCTTTTGCTTCTTGGTCTGCTCTCTGGTGAGAGCCATCTATTGATGCTCAGCATAGTGGGCTGGCATACACTCTATCAGGTCTTAGAGTGCCTCTGAATGAACTCCAACTACTTGTTGGTGTTCCATTGTTACTCAGCATAACAGCAGCAGCCCAAATTAGACTCTTGATTGGATCCAACACCTTGTCAATGTGTCTGGATAGGGCAGCAAAGTCAATCACCTCCAGATGACCATTAGTGTTATGAGACGTGCTCGAATAATCACTGGCGGAGACTTGACGGGGCTACACTTAAACCCAAGATAAAAGAGAAAGCAAAGATGAGGGTGAGAGATAAGAGGTCTTCCTTAATTCAGCCGCAAGGACGTAGGTCACAGCAAACAAATGGATTAGACTGGGGAGTCCAGTTGAGTACATCTACTTTATATATGTTACAGGACGGTGCATGGACCATAGGGTCCATGGGAAGGACTACTGGATATAGATAAATAAAAGAAGAGTTCGTGAGAGAAGAAGAATGATGATGAGAAAGGAAAGCGGAAATTAATAAGGCGTGTGTGCAGCGTGTTTGTCTAGAGCATGGTCACGTGTAGTTTCCCACGGTCATGTGCACATCACGTGACTTCGAAGTCTGAAGGATGTAAAGTAGTGCGCAAATGCGCTAAGTTAAAAATGTTTGAAAATATAGTATATCATAACAATTAGCCTTTACAACCTGGAGCATCTGCAGCTTATTTGATAGCTCCTGGCAGATATTGAAGTTGACCTGTACTAATCTTGTTTTGTGAGCACCCTCAGCTATAAGTTCTCTGCAGTAGTGGGTCAATTCTTTCAGCCTTGGATGAGGCTCATCAGGAATGATGTCAGTACAATCCTCCTGCAGACATCTTGTAACCAAAGTGTTGCCAACAACACACTTCACCTGAGAACAGTTGCATGATTTACAGACTCATCAATCATGTCAGCAATAGAATGGTGATCAAACCTTTCCTTCATAAGGTGGACCCAGTGGTGGCCCATTCAAATGCATCTCTACATTGACCTGATGATTATAAGTATATTTCTAAATCCACAAGCAGCCTACCTGATTCCCATCTGGAGTCTTCTTGATCTTCTGCTGCCATTTCAGGTGCTGGTACTTATTGGTATTCTCATTTGAAATATACATGTGCTAGTAAACTCATAAGTCAGTGAACAACACATGCATGATTGACAAGCTATGTTTGCTTCCTTTTCCATAGAACATCTTGCTTAAGGGCTGGACTTCTTTGGGGAAACCAGTACCTACAGCACATGTAGAGATTAGATAGTGAGGATATACAAGCTGGCATCCACCTTGCTAGAATTTGCTGTCTGCATCTTTTTTTCCCCTTCAGAATTGACCTTTTATGGCTGGGATGCTCAGTGTCAGTGTTGACATTCATGATGTCATCCTCATCGTCTCCAGCAGCTCTTGCTTGAGGGTTGGATTTCTTTGGTGAGACTGGTACCTACAGCATGTGTAGAGATTAGGTAGTGAGAATATATGAAACAGCGCCCACCTTGCTAGAATTTGTTGTCTGTGCCTTTTTTTCCCCCTTTGGAACTGACCTTTTACGGTTGCTCATGTCCTCATCCTCATCTTCATCTCCAGTGGGTCTTGCTTGAGTGTTGGATTTCTTCGGGAAAACCAGTACCTACAGCATGTGTAAAGATTAGGTAGTGAGAATACATAAACCAGTGCTCACCTTGCTATAATATGTTGTCTATGCCTTTTTTTCCCCTTTAGAACCAACCTTTTATGGTTGCTCATGTCCTTGTCCTTGTCTTCATCTCCAGCAGGTCTTGCTCAAGTGTTGGACTTCTTCAGGAAAACCAGTACCTACAGCACATGTAGAGATTAGATAGTGGAAATACATGAACTGGTGCCCACCTTGCTAGAATTCACTATCTGTGTCTTTTTTTTTTCCCTTTGGAACCAATCTTTTACAGCTGGAATGCTCAGTGTCAGTATTGACATTCATGATGTCATCATCATTGTCTCCAGTGGGTCTTGCTTGAGGGTTGGATTTCTTTGGTGAAACTGGTACCTATAGCATGTGTAGAGATTAGATAGTGAGAATATATGAACCAGCACCCACCTTGCTAGAATTTGCTGTCTGCATCTTCTTTTTGCCCTTTGAAACTGAACTTTTACAGTTGCTCATGTCCTTGTCCTTGTTCTCATCTTCTCTGCCCTCATCCTTGTCTTTGATGGCTTCATCTTCACTAGCCTCATTTTTGTCCTCATTGTCTTCATTGGCCTTGTCTTCATCCTCATTGTCCTCACCATCATGGTCCTCATCTTCTCTGCCCTCATCCTCATCTTCAATGACTTTGTCTTCGCCAGCCTCATTTTCGTCCTCATCATCTTCAACAGATTTATTGTCATCATCATCTCCAGGATTGGCCTCCCATTTGTCTCCCAACCACTTGGCATGGCACTTTGCATTGACAAGGTATTGCTTTACCATATCTGCAATAGGCCAACCATAAGCAAACTTTTGAAGGAATGGATGCTTCTCCTGAGCCTTGAGAATTGTTAAGTACTGCTGAAACTCTAAATCTAGTAATAGATATGTACCATTCCAACAATCTGAATGTGGAGTGCCATTGGTTGCTGCCACCATGTCTTCCTCAGCTCTAGAATTGATTTGCTCAGTGTGCAAACACTTTTCTAAATGAAAGATAAGGCTGTTTGTCAAAAAAAAATCAAGAATATGCACATATGTATACTCACCAAATAGCAATTATATTGATGTGTCTTCTTACCCAATCCCATCACTTGCTGTAGGTTGTATCTGGTCAACTTTCCAGCTATGCCCAGTGGCTTTGGTATGAGTTTCTTGGGTCCCTTGAATATTTTCTTCTCTTTCATAGATGCCTTGCCTTATTAGAAGCTCTCAGTATGTAGGATCAAGTCTGATCAATATGAGATTCACTTACATTGAATGCTCTGTATTTGCTTCTGTAAGCCACCAATGGCAGTGCTGAATGCATCAAGAAGGGCCTTGGAGTCCATTCCCTTGCTCTTCCAATTGTATGTCTTGGTGTGCACCATAGTGTGAGTAAGATATAAGACAGAGTGAAGTGGCACATTGGCAACTCATTGCAATTGATCACATGTCACTGATCATGTATTACTAATCATGTGATGACCTGGGCATACACACATTGACTTTACAATTGATCACATGTTACTAATCATGTGATGGCCTGGGCATGTATGTCATCGACTTTGTCAACATTCGCAATTGATCACATGTCACTGACCATGTGATGGCTAGGTGTGTGCACATTGACTTATCAACATTTTGTATATTGATGTGCAACAATATGGCCAACAACCCTCTAATCAAATGTTGCCAGTGCTTCCCAAGTTGTTACAAATGGTTACTACATCCTGAAATCCATCACAAGCACTACTCAAATGCAAATCCAGACAATGTTTTAGACCTGGATCTTAGTTCAGACTCAGACATGAAGATGGAGGCAGGGTCCAACAGCACAGATGAAGAAACTTCAGGTATGTAGTTCTGATTCTAACAAGTCTAATGCAGCTACTGACATAAAAATAGACTTGCTGTGCTCAAAGAATACCAACAAAGACAATGCCAAGAGTGTCATATCAGATGGCTTATCTTCAACATGGTTGAAGCCGATTCAGTCAAATGAGAAAGACCAACTGCCTTATGACAAGGCAGAAGAGATCACACAAGAGAGTCCCAAGGACATCATTGAGCAGCTCCATGATTGGTCTGGTCCTGGAATAGAAGAAAAGCTCTATCATATTAGTGTGTGCTTCTTGCTAATAGGTAGATTCATGTCTGATGCTGACTTGAATGTAGGACATTTCATGATTATGGACAAGGATCATAACAACATCAGTGCCTTTCAGCTCAAACTGTCCTGTAATATGCCTGGCCAGATTTTTGATTGCATGCAAAAAACCTTCAGGCACAAACTCAACATCCAGTCTGAATGGATCATCCTTCATCAGCTCTTGGTCCTCACAGGAGTTGATCCAATTAACTTCAACTGCTGTGTCAACTCTTGTATCACATACACTACCAAATACAAACACTTCACTCATTGTCTGTTTTGCAACAAACCCCAACATGGAAAAGGTGGCAGAGCCCAAAGAATTTTTAGCTACATACCCATAATCCCACAGCTGCAATTGTTCTTTCAAAAAGCCAATATGATTACCCAGCTGCATACTGTGATTGATTCATCCATGTTGATGGTGTCTTCTGCAACATTTTTTATGGACATTGGTATTGCAAGCTACAGTGGACCCACACCATTATTGATGGCATTCAGCAACCACACAAGTTTTTTTCAGGAAAAAACAACATTGCACTATCACTCAGTGCAGATGGGTTTTTACCATTCAACAGATGAAGATCAGGGCCCTCAGTGTTACAGTTTTTGTGACCTGGTGTCACCCATGACCTTCCCATGACCCCTCACAACCTTTTCTCCTCCAGTTCCCCCTCTTCACAGTCCCCACCATTGTATTACCAGATCATACTTGACAATTACAACTCACAACTACCCCTTTCTCACCTAATGGACAATCCCTGGTCTTACACCTAGGATGGGCTCTTGACCTTTGACTGGACATTCCCCTGGATATTATGTATGTTTCTGTGTAACACAAGGACTGGATCCTCCCTGGAGTTTCCCTGGATCATCCCCTGATCCTACTCTTCTCAGTCAGCTGTGGCTCATCACCTCAACACCCAATCTTTGATTCTATTATACCTGTTCCAGTTTCTTCCATCTCCTCACATGCTATGCAATGTGACACGTCTCTGACATGATTACTGTATGCCTACCCTAGTGTTCCCTTTCCTCTTTGGGCTATTATCTTAGACTGGCCCTAAACTCCCTGTATTAGTATATAGAATTTGGGCTCAGCTCAAATGCTTCTTTAACCTGAATCTACTCATTCATACCCTGGATTCTCTACTCTGCAGCAGATTTTAGTGGAAGACTCTGGTTCCTTGAAGATGGTTCTCCTTGTATACTCACTCCTCACTTCATCCACTTGTCATCAACATCATCTTGGTCTTCTGTAGACAGCATCTCAGGTTGGAGTACCATTATTGTGGGAAACCATAACGCTTGGTGACCCCCATCCTCCTACAGAATCTCAATCTACCTCCAACTCTCCATACACATCTTGAACACCTCATTTGTGTTGGTGTCATTTCTGGACTTCACCAGCCAAAGGATCTCAGATCGTTTCTTGCACCTCTTGATGATGAGTGTGCCAAGTTAGCTGACAGTGTCCATACCTATGATTCTCATGATGAAGCTAGCTTTTACCTCCAAGCATATGTATATCCTATTCAAGATTGGCAACATCATTGCAATCAAAAAGCTTCCCAACATGAAAGAACACAATGTAATCTCTCTGTGCTGATCATGTGAGATTAAAGGGGTGCAGAGAGTCACAGTGGGGATCAGAGGAATGGTCTACTACACTCCACTTATCACTTCACATGATGTGCATGATCAAGCATGCAACTCACTCAACACTGAAGATCTTCCACTCTGTAGTCATGAACAAATTGCCTCTGCACTCCAGGAAATAGATGAGGCACCCACAAAAAGAGCCCCTGGTGAGATTGCTCAGCTTCATGGGCTGCACAGTGAGCCCACTCTTGCACAAGTCAATTCCCTCAATTACTCACACTGTGCACCTTGGGAGTGGATGCACCTCTTCCTCAAAAACATAGTCCTAATACTTATTAAACTATGGACCAGTCAGTTCAAGGATATAGATAAGGGCAAAGAGCAGTATGAGATTGCTTCTCATATCTGGAAGGAAATAGGTGCCAAGACCACAGTGTCAATGGCTACAGTTCCCACTGCATTTGTACAAAAATTGCTAAACACTGCCAATGGAGTCTTCAACATGACTGCTGAAGCATGGGGATTTTGATTTATGTCTATTGCCCCTGCCATTCTTCAAGGTCGCTTCAAGCATCTGAAATACTATCATCACGCCTGTGACCTCACTAGCCTGATGAGGCTCAGTATCAAATTGGAGATCACACAGGTGGAAGTTGACCAGCTACATACAAGATGGGCTTATCAAATGGGTTAGGCTGTATGAAAAGTAAGTCAACTTTAAAGCCTGAGCTACAAGGGATTCAACAAAGGCTGATGCCAATATAATCAAATTTTACTATTAGTATTTGACTGAATAATTGCCAACCTGCACCCTTCCAATGCACAGGACATTACATGTTGTGGCCAATATCAAGAACCGTGGACCCATCTGGGTCCACTGGACATTCTTTCTAGAGCATTACTGTCACTTCTTGAGATCCAGCCTCTGATCCCACTAACACCCATGGAGTAACCTTGCAAACCAAGTTCTCCATTTCACATACCTTACTCAAATCAGTTTGAAATTCAACTTGATGGAGGAGCTCAAGGATTTCTGAACACAATGTGGTGATGAACTGCTGCAGCATGAGCAGATGTGCAAGTTGTGTTAGTTAAAAATATTGTTTCAGAACAGTAAACTGACACTGTCTCAAATACAGAACATATTCTATGATCACCACAGCAGTTCAACTACAAGCCCAATTTAGATCTGAGACACCAGATTGACCTTACTTTGTTAACATACTCAGCAGCCACTGGATTGACTATGCAGCTAATCTGCCTCTAAAAATGAACATCTGGGGTAAGCTATGGATCTGAGGTGGGGACCTACTTCATACAACCTGGGCTTTGAAGCAGGTAAAGTCATCCATGGAGTACCAAGACAATAGCTATGTCCAGGTAAGTGCTAGACATATTGGATTAGAATGAAAACTCACCAGATCAGTTCAAGGTTACATTCAATTAGGATTCCAACAATGCAGTGACTGTAGTTCAGTATGGATGACTCCAGAAGATCATAGAATTTGAAATGGGAAGTCAGAATACCTGGCAGGAGCTGAAGAACATACATCAGCTTCTCATGCTTATAAGGCCATGCAAAACAAGCAAGGAAGATGCATCACACCAGGCCATAGATTATGAGGATATGAAAAAGTCTATCATCACCAACTTATGAAACATCAAAGCTATAGTGGGCCATGTCAAGTCAAGAGGAAAATGGATTATAGTTGATTATTCTGTGGGAACAGTCTTACAGGCATTGGGAGTTGATGGTCACAAGAGTGGTGAATGTTGGAGTTTACAAACATGGGAATAGCTTACATAAGCTACACTAGTATTTTTGGTCATAGTACCTAGTTACACCTCAGCTGGTTTCCCAACCACTGAGGTGAGTACACTAACATTAGAGCTACCTATCATTAGTACTAACTACCTACAGTACTTAGATATTCAATAGTGAGGAGGAAGGTAGTGACAAGAGTAGTGATGATTGATCAGTAGGGTATAGTAGGGTAAAATACTAGCAAGTCCAGAATGTTGATACTTGTTGGTTCAAGTGACACTCAAGTTTTGAGCTCAATATCCTGTTGATTTCATGGGTTTGGTAACTAGGATTTAGTGTATACAGAGCTGAATGTCACTGCAATTACTGCTAAGACTCAGTTCAATGATTCAGATTCACTCAATATTCGTCCCAACATGATAAAAGAGGTGGCTGGATTAGTGCAGAGAGTGGACAGGACATCAAAATTTTCATTGACTTTTTTCTTTGAATCAGTGCAAATTATGCATTCAGTGAATCACTGAAAATAATGGGATGGATCTCCAGTGGAAAAACTCACTGAATCCAGTGATTCATTGAGTGGTCCAATGAAAATGAGCAATTCTAGTATCCACAGTGTTGTATTTATATCACAGGTTTCACACTTGAACTACATACTCCATTTCATAGCATCACCACCAGCAAGGTCTTCATTGGCAATGCTGACCCTAGTGCTACTATCACTGCACCAGAGTTGCAAATTGACACAGAAATGCAAACAGTGTTGTAGTATACACAACAATAACACAGGAGGCTTCTTATGATACTTCTAGGCTGGTCTAAGTGTAATCAAGATGCTGATCTATTTTTCTGATGAAAGATGCACAAGCATGATAGAAATAGAGACTCGATCAGGTGCACACGAGGCTATATAAGGAACTCAGTCATGTTGCACTATGGGCAAACAGACTGGACTATTTACCTATACAAGGAACTATATATGAGTTTATTAGTATGTATGTTATGCATGTATAGTGTCAAGAATACTCACCTCAGTCATGTTGCACTACAGGCAAACGGACTGGGGTGACAAGGAGAAACTTCCTACTACTTATACAAAAATGGTTGCTAAGTAAGAACAAAAAGATCAGTAAGTATCATATGGTACAGAGTGGATATGAGCTGATCCAGAAAATATCATCTCATAGACTAAAGTAAAGAATGCAAACCTAAATGTATACCATGCACATTGAGCATTGCCATAGCACACTCCATTCTCACGGCTGCACACATGCTTGCCTAATTCAACACTCCCCCTCAAGCCAAGCACAGTCCAAGTTCACTGGCAAAGTGTTTGACTTTCGGCAAGGATAGGGCTTTGGTGAGCACATTGGCAATCATATCAGCAGTAGGACAAAAAATGAGTTGAAGCTTGTTGTCATTGATGATCCATCAGATAAAATGGAAACAGATATCAATATGTTTGGTCTGAGCATGATATTGATGGTCTTTTGCAAGTGCAATTGCTGACTGATTGTCTGAAAAAAGAGTAAGTGGGGTCTTGACAGGGAAAAATATTTTGGAAAGAAGTGAGTGCAGCCAGAGTGCTTCCTTGGCAGTGTGCGTAGTGGCAATATACTCACTCTCAGTGGTGGAGAGTGAAACAATTTCCTGTTTCTTTGAACTCCATGAGACTGTGCCACCATTGATGAGGAAAGCATGACTGGAAATTGCCTTTTGGTCCTTGGCCATGCTGCCATCTGCATCTGTATACCCTATTAACTCTTTTTCAGCTTCTCTGTATGTGAGTTGCAAATCTTTTACAGTGGCTCAAAAAAGTGTCCCAATGTTTGGCTATTTTGCAAAGAGTTGATGTTTGCAAGAGAAGCAAAAGGTATTAGCTCTAACCTTGCTGGGTCATTAATAGCCCTAACCCCTGCCCTGAATCTGAGCCCTTGGTCATGTGATTTAGTTACCATGGGACTGAGATATAACCATATTAAAATGACATGTCATTGGGACACTTTTTTGAGCAACATTTCCATTCTACAATTTTAGTATTTTATATGCCCTCCCTTTACCTTTATCACTGCCTCTAGTCTTCTAGGCATGCTTTCTATTAGTCTTTGACACTCCTCAACCTCTATCTTGCTCTGTTCCACTTCAATCCTCTACCAAAGCTTCTAAACTCCTCTTAGTGGTGTTGCATGGCTGTTGAGCTTCTTTTTGAGGATTTGCCAGAGATGCTCAATAGAATTAAGGTCTGGAGACTATGCTGGCCAATCAAGGACCTTGAT
>JBBPQV010001033.1:0-13080 GCA_038092675.1 Boletus rufocinnamomeus | reverse complement strand
GATCCTGGTGCTGATTGACGTATACAGCTTGGAGTAATGCAATGGATTATCAAAGGATTGTAAGTACGATCTTCTGTGCCACCAGGTCTAGTCACGTAGTCAAACAAGCGCGTGGTTCTTCTTCAAATTGATGAATGTCTCTGGTGCGGAGGCTGTGGTCGCCTCTGCCTCGCCATGGGTTGGCCAAGGAGAGTCGGCTTGTTTGATTAAGCCATACGTAAACGTTATGACACCATCTGAAATTCACCTTGTCATGACATCCGGTGGGTGCAAGTAGCTCGCCGTGGAGGTTGTCGTTGACGAAGGCTGCTTAGGATTTTCGACCATTTCCGGTGCAGTCCTCAGTGCATACATTTCACTCGGGGTTCCTCCCCAGAATCTCGTGACATCTTCTGTCATGAGTATCCCTGCCTCCATAGCTATCAGCAAAATACGCATCCCGGAAGTCGACGTGCCTGTAACTCGCGAACGTGTTGTTATCGATCGTGGAGAAGAGAATCCCGACGATGTTCCCGCGAACGCACTCCACGCGTTTTCCAAGGGTGCCCTGTTCGGACTGAATGTCGCCGGGCAAATTTTGTGGGATTTCACTTTCAAACGAGCATTCCACGTGCTGATGTGGTGCTATGCAGGACAAATGTGCTTACGATTCTGTCCCTTATCGCAACTATCAATGGCGCGTTGACTTGGGTTGGCCGCGGATTCGGAATTCACCAACTTACTCTGCAACTTATTTTGGGATATATCGGATACCCTCTCGTGTTCTTCCTTGGTCTGTAGTTACATGTCCAGATTTGTGGCTAACCTTTTCATGAATGTCCTAATCAGGTGTACCGTTTCCTGAGATCCTACGTGTATCTCAGCTGCTTGCCACGAAATTGATTGAAAACGAGTTCGCAGCTTATCTCGGTGCGTGATTGCTTAATTCGAGGGGTCTATACTTGATGAACTCGGTCCAGAACTTCAAGCTATTCAAGCTAGCTCTGATCCTCTCTCCTTGCGTGCATACACGATTGCTTCGTACTCGCTTTGTGGTTTTGCAAATCTGGGTTCACTGGGTATCCAGATTGGTGTGCTCAGCGCCATCGCACCGTCGCAGGCAAAGACCATTGCGACGATCGCTGGGTCGGCTATGGCTTGCGGATTTATTTCGTGAGCCTTTGTGCTTTTCTAAACAAGTTCCTGCCTCACATGTGTCCTCCAGGACTCTGCAGACTGCTGGCATCGCGTATGTGTCGTCATCTCGAATGGCTGCCACAGTATTGATTGATCTTCACAGGGGAATGCTAATCTAATATACCATTGTCTCATTCAACGGAAACCCGATTGTGTTTTATTCCTCATTTGTTGGGCTTCGTGTTTCTAACGTGTGAATCCAATAAGAAGGCGTTTAAATGTATGCCACTTTGCCGTATCTGAGCAGTATACCCCAAAGCTCCACGTGGAGTGCATCTGTCTCACTCCGCATCTATCTGTGTGAAGCACGTTTCTTGCAGATCTCAGCCGTATTCTGAAGTCGCTCGGAAGCCAAATTTAAGCAATTTTGGGAAGTAATGTTCTACAGATGATCTGTGGCTTATCTCAAGTGACGACCACAGTATCTGCATATCCAGTGAGTATGGGTACGGAACAGTTTGCTCATGTCGAACTTGCCAGGAATAGACTCGCTGTCAGCCGCGATCCTGTCTCCCTTGGCTGACCGGAAGGACCAGTCACTGTCAGCCGCAAGCGTATTTATGATATTCCGAGCGTACTTTCTATCGCAACAATGGCGCCTACACCTTCACCCATCTTTGTCCATTCATCGAACCCCCCTTCTGTCAGACACCTTCACCGCTTCCATCGTCAGACGGTGCCTTTCTCCCACAATCCACCAGGGCAATTAGCTCCACGCATTAAACGATCCAAGCCACGCATTCTGGACGCCGCGTTACAACCATCCGTGGTTCTCGAAGGCCCATCGCCATCTTCAATTGCTCCTACGCCATCCGAGTCAGTTGTGCTTGCCCCCGAATCCTCAGCGATCCCAGTCAAGGATAATCAATCTCAAGGACCAAGTCCACCTGGAGATACGCCAGGAAATATAGCAGCGGCGGTCGTCGTCGTCGTCGTCATCTTGGGTGGGCTCATCGGCCTGGTTGTTGGAGGGGAAATGCTGCGAAGGCGAGCGAGGACCGCAAGGAAGAAGGTCTCCCCTCCACCCTCGAGGTGTTTTGGACGCCGAAAGTCCAAGCCCATCAAGAACGCGACCGGGTCGCCACAGCAGTGTGTCAAAACGAGCCGCGAAAAGTTTCCATACGACGAGAAAACGTTGAGCCCGCTCACTCGACCACCACCCATTCTCAGTAGGGAACGTCAACGAAGGCTTTCTGATGTGTGGCCAATCCGCAGCTTGTCCCGGGTTCTGCGTAATCAGCAATCGCGCCCAGAGCAGGTTGAACGTAGTGTTGAGCGTTCTCCGCCGGTAGCAAGTCCACAGACGACCTGGTCCGACTTCTCCCCAGTTTCGCTCTACGTGGCACCACCTCGCACTGTCTTGTCTCGCATACCGGAAGAAGTTGAGGACTGTGAAAGCCAGACGGACATCGCAGTCATCCTGGGCGTCACACTCCAACGATCGCTCGAGCCTGACTCTGTGGTATCAACCCCTCAGGCGAAACAACCCAAGTCGTCGCATACCATGCTCCCGGAGGGCTTCAGTGGACCGGGACCATCGGTGACAACAGAGCGACGTGGTTCGCAGGATTGTCAAACCATACACAAGGCAGGGACGAGGGACGAGGACGCCAAGTCATTGGGTAGCTCGGCTCCGGATATGACTTCAGACGGCGGCGAAACAAGTAGGTCATCGCTGGCAACGCTGGAGAGCCTTGAAGGCGGGAATGATAGGGAGAGTCTAAATGAAGAGGTATTTGAACTAAGACGGGCACAAACGAGGAGCATGCAGATGAACAAGGGAGTATTACTCTCTCTCAGCTTGAAGGCCCTGGATGACGGCCAAAACCTCGAGCCAACGCATGGGGAACTCGAGTGTGGTCCTTCACGATCGCCTTCCGCACCAGACCCAGAGGGCGGCAAGGACTGTATTGAGCGGGAAATGAGTCTGGCGATGCTTGGTGGAAGCTTCAGCGCAGTTAGCCTGGACGAGTTTCCCTCACCACCTTCGATACTTCCGATGATTCCGAGTTTTGTCTCTGGCTTCTAGTATGAATGATACAATTGGACTCTATATCATGGCAATGGCTATTGCAAGCAGTTTGATGAGACGCAACGGTGGTACGTACTTGAGAAATCCCAGTCCAGCTTGGAGTTTGTCGAGCACTCGTCGATGCACAAAGTCTGGTCTCCAGCGAGTCGTGTTTTCCACCCGAGAACCTGGTTGAATTGTGCGTGCTCGGTGCCCCAATGTTGCTTCCGGTCTGGTCAGCCTCCAAATCGAATGGCAGGAACACACTATTATATTTGGATGTGGCCAGGTCATCAACAGGTGGCTGCAGGGGGGATCGAGTCATGGAGGAGCACTCGTAAGTGGGTAAGGAGGTCTCGGAGACTCGTTTGGGGTGAGAGATTCGGGTTAGCGTCTCAATATTCAATCGCGGGGTTGGCTGTCAGGCGGCGCTACGGAACTCCTTTGGGCCCATGTTCAGCTGGTTTTGTGTCATAATTGGACGTTTCACCTGTCTTTCAAACTTGAAGCTATTGCCGAACATCCGCCAATTGGTGGCCGGTACCTTTCTGACAGCGGATAACGGACTCAAACAATAGGCCTGATGAGTTAAATAACTCCCAACATCATTCACAATTGTTTGGAATGTGCGACTCTCCCACTCGGCCCCAACTCTCATCCTGATGTCAATGATTTTGCTAACAAGACTTGGCCCTAGTCTCATATGGGCCATATTAGCCCTTGCTTTCGGTTTTGCTCTATATCATGTCTCCGCAACCCCTCAACGCAACCCGCTCCGGAAACTGGCCGGACCACCTGTACGAACCCTCTTCGGAAACCACATGGCCTTCGTACTCGAGTGTGTACTTGCACTCCAGTGTCGTTTACCCTGCACTCACCACCGTTCTGTAGTCCATCTAGGTCCCCCAAGACCCATGCCCAGTATGTCAAGGCATATGGTAGGAACATACGTATAAGGGGGGTTGGCCCTGTAGGTGTATTCAAGGCTGCCTTTCGAATCCAACTCATTGCACTACATCACAGTGGGAAAACCGTCTCCTTCCCCTTGATCCTGTTTCTGTGTGCCATGTGCTCAAGAACAGTACTATCTACGAGAAACCCTGGCAGTCACGCAGACTGATTGCGGGTCTTATTGGCTGTGGTATGCTTGCTGCAGAAGGCCATATCCACAGGCGTCAACGGCGGGTTGCTATGCCCGCGTTTTCCATTCAAAACTTGAGAGCACTCGTGCCACTCGTGTTTCGCAAGGGATATGAGCTTCGAGATACATGGTCCGAACTTCTGGACAAGCGTCCTACCAGAGAGGAAGGGATTGAAATTGATGTATGTCATTGGGTCAGTCGAGCTACGTTCGACGTGATTGGCCTGGCGGGTGAGATCTTCCTCGGTTGGCGCAGACAACGAAGTAACAGTCCAGCAGGATTTGATTATCACTTCAACGCCATCCAAAATGAATCGGACGAGCTCTTTTCTGCTTACAAAGAGATGTTCGAAATTGCTCAGGGCAGTGCAATTCGAACGGTACTTGGAATATATTTCCCCATTCTCGACGTACTGTTCGTGAGTAGGCACGGCGCAGTTTCAGAGTGATTGTGACATACCTTTCGCACAGCCGGACGAACGGGCCAAGACGATCAAACGTTGTCATACTGTCATTAACCGGGTCGCTGGAAAGCTCATTCAGTCGAAGAAAGCCAGAATTATGGAATGCGAAAAAAGCGGCATTGGGTACATGGAAAAGGATCTAATTAGTCTCTTGCGTGGGTGATTAACGAACTCTCTACTGAGAAGCCCAATCTGACAAAACTCTCTAGTGAAATCAAACTTGGCAACAGACTTGCCCCCTGATCAGCGCATTTCAGATGAGGACATCCTTCACAACATCAACACATTTATGTTTGCGGGCTCTGATACTACTTCCCTTGCTGTCACATGGACTTTGGTCCAGCTGGCCAGACATCCCGAAATTCAGACTCGCCTTCGTGCTGAGCTGCTCAGCATTGTACCATCGACGCCACTGTCTCGTTTGTCAACTGAGGAAATCGAATCCTTGCACACTGTAATATCCAACCATCACTACCTGAATAACGTGGCTCGTGAGTCATTGCGGCTTGTACCACCAGTACATTCCTCCTTGCGCGTTGCCACTCAAGATGACGAGCTACCGACATCATACCCTGTACATCTCCGCGACGGAAGCATATCGGATCAGAGGTCCATCCATATACGGAAGGGAGACTTCGTACACGTACCTATAGAGGCTTTCAATCTGGACAAAGAGATTTGGGGCGAGAATGCATGGGAGTTCGAGTGAGTGCCTGGTCTAGAGCATTGAAAAATACGCTCACGACCGACTTTCGTTGCCAGTCCTGAGCGCTGGGATCATCTCCCTGAGGCTGTCGAGGCGTTGCCAGGGCTCTATTCCAACCTTCTCACTTTCTCGGCCGGTCCTAGGGTATGTCTCTCTTTCCCAATGACGTCCATCGACACGCATCTTAACCTACGACCTTTTAGTCCTGCATCGGTATGCGCTTTTCGATGATCGAGATGAAGACATTCCTGTACATTCTCCTGACCAACTTCATTTTCGCGGAGACGAACAAAATTTGCAAAGCCAACGTGTAAGCGGCCACGCTTTCTTTCGCCCCCCCACACAGCAGCTCATCCCAGGTCTTTCTCAGTGTACTCACGCGTCCTTACATCTCTGGTCAATTCAAGAAAGGCAGCCAGTGCCCGCTGTTGGTGAAAAAGATCGGAAGTTAACCTTATCCGTTTTCACTTCACAGTCGATTTATCAAACGTCTCCCTCTGTAATATTCGGATACCTTGTTCGCTTTGCATTATCTATGTTTACTGCTGTGTCGTGGTGTCGGGCGAGGTGATCATTTACATGTAATCTTTATTACCTGACATACATAAGTATGTCACTTGCAATTTCATTCGTTTAGCAATCTTTGAACGGACGATCAATTTAACGTGTGATCGAACGGCCGAATGGTTTATCAATTGAACTGGTTATAACATATCAAAGATTACACTGGTAGACACAGAAGGACAGGCAAAAGAGTACAGCGTAGAGCATACACGAGATCGTAAATTTAACTAGTACAGGATTAGTTTGTTACTAGGGATACATCGGAGAATAACAAGTAAATTATTCCGGAATTATACGCACGAACCAATAATGACAGATAGTATTAGACACGGGCGCTCTGGATAGCGGTCGTTTCTCGCCCAGTAACTGAAGGCTTTGTGGATCCCGTCAAATTCTTCCCCCATGCAATTACCCCTCGGCTCACTCTCCTGGCGACTCTAACCAGACTCTTCACCTTCTCCTTGCTCGCCACCTGACGAAAAGAGGCTCGCCGTTTCTGCGAAGCCTCCTCCGTGAGAGGAATGTCCATGTCCATGAATGAACCAGGGGTGTGGGCCTCTTCACGATGCTCGTCATCCAAGGGGACTGCTGGGCAGGTCCGTGGCACGACGTACTGGTGAAGCGGAATCGATCTTGATACAGGTGGGGGGCCTGGGAAGTGACAATCAACTGCAGGACATGACTGTTTGCGACGCATAATCTCGTAGGTCGATTGCTGTTTTTTCAAGTGCCGTGGAGGGGGGAGAGATGGACGTTTATCCTTCCGTTGTACGACATGATCGGGGGACCGTCCTTCGGATTGCGACTTGCGATGATTACTTGGTGCATGTGCCTCTAATTTCCGCAAACTGCATTCCAGTCTATCTAGTGAGGAACACCGGTTGGCTGGAGGGTTCAGAGTCGGCTTTGGGGGAGGTTCACGGGGATGAGAGAATGCTTCGTCCAGATCGACTGCGTTCCGGTGATACGTGTTACTGAGCGGGGGCTCGAAGTGAAATACCTGTCCCTGGCGTCGACGTGGGGATGAAGATGGACGCACAGGGTCAGCACCCTTGTGACGAGCGATTGGGGTTACAAGGTCTCTTGATCTGACTAGCGGATGTTTTTCATTGTGCAGGCTTGCATTGGCATTGTCGGCGTGTGGGTTGATGCTTGGGGAGATAGGAATAGTGGATGGATGGACCCGTACGTTCGTATCCGTGGGACCCGAAAGACTAGCGTCCCTGTGTTTGCGAGAAGCAAGAGATTTTGTGGGTGTAAGGCTGAGGGGTAGAATGTCGGGTACTTGTTTTGGTCCATCGGGAACAAGGGGACAGCAGTCATCGGGCGAAAGGTGGTCATCATCCGCAGCCAGCCCGACGAGAAGGCTAACCTCGTGGATGAGAATGCTATAGCGTGATGGATCGGGAAGTTCGTCAGGGTCCATGAGGACAGAACGAGTGGCTTCCCATGAGAAGGCATCATTGGCACTATCTTGCGACACTGGCGGGACGCGAGGCGCGTTGTGAGGACGAAGGGGCGGGGAGCTTTCGAGCCGGTCATACATGTTTTCCCGGCGGCCCCTGTTCCTCACAAATGCCTGTGCCTTGCTCATATCGTCGTCGGACAGGAAAGATGTGTCCGTTTTCGGAGATGGAACCGAGGGCTATGGTCATAGGTGAGTGATAGAAAATTTGTGGGGCAATCCTCTCACCATTTTGTCAAATTGGACGTCAAGCCGGAGAGTGAATTCGTCTGGAGTGACAATGGCGGGCACGGGGGAAAAGCAGGATTCTGGAGTAGGCGGGGAGAGATGGTCTTGGGTGGCAGAATTTGGCGACCGCGAACGAGTGCAACTGAAAATACGGGGGTTGGATCATTAGCTGACAGAAGTCCCAAGACGGGACGGGGAGAGACTCACCTCCACGCGGACGATGGCGAGGACGGGAAGTCGTCGAGGAGGGGCGGGCGGGGAGATGGTCGCATGGGGAGAGCGTGGAGCAGGACGAGGACGGACAAGATGGACACTAAATAGTCCTTTTGGCATTCTGAACGCGCATATATCCTGCTCTCGGAGAACATCGCTCTCCCCGCCGCTCCGGTTTCCAATTTCCAGACTCAGCATCATGGTTTGCAAATGCTCGGCGAAGAAGAAAAAAAACACGTCTACGACGTTGGAAACCACCTACTCGCGCACGGGGAATTTGTCAGGCGAAATATATTGCAGTCTTGTCTGGGTTGCTAACAACAGCTAATATGTTTTTCTTACACCACAGTCACGCCGCTACATGACCGAGTCATATCACACCGTAACGATCGGAAATTTCGAATGTACGGTTATCTGGTCCCCAATGCACAATGCATAACAATCGATGGGTTGCGAGTACTACAACAACAACAAAAGAGTCGTCCTCACATCACTAATATGCCTTCTTGCCCGCCGTTAGTTGCAAGTGGGCGCTGTGCTCATCATAAGGCACCTTCGTGACGGGTATCTCTCGCCACAAGTCAGGCGTGAGGAACGCGTATGTTTTGGTAATCTGTCAGGAGCGTAAGTAGCGTAATAAAGAAACAAAGGTGAACCATACAGCGACGAAGGTGGCCTTCAAAAAGTTACCCATCGTAGCCGTCGATCCCTTGGACTGCGTATAGCAATCCTCCACACCAGCCAGCTGCAACAGTCGCTTGGAAGCCGGTGCAGCGACGATACCAGTGCCTCGCGGAGCAGGAATCAATCTGCACATGACAGATCCAACCTTACCGCTAACCTTGGATGGCACCGTGTGTGGTTCACCAAGCTTAGCACCCCAGTAACCTCTCCGTACCGGGATCACAGACAGTTTGGCCAGGATGATAGCGCCGCGGATAGCAGTGGCGACTTCCTTGGCGCATTTAACACCCAGTCCGACATGTCCGTCGAAATCACCGATAGCGACAAATGCTTTGAATCTTGTACGCTGACCGGCGCGAGTCTGCTTTTGAACAGGCATGATTTTCATGACTTCGTCCTTGAGCTTTGGCAGGAAGAAGTCGACGATCTGGTATTCTTTCACAGGGAGGGAGAAGAGGTAAATCTCCTCCAGAGACTTGATTTTCCCGTCCTTGACTAAACGTCCGAGTTTGGTGACGGGGACCCTGCGCGTGGCCGGTTAGATCGCATCCTCACGCAAGGATCTCAGTACGAACCAATCCTTTTCTTCGTCCTTGCGTCCCCCACGACGCGGACCACGACGGCCCCGACCACGGTCACCGCGGCCTCGTCCGAATCCACCCCGTCCTCGTGCTGCGTCAGCCATATTTGTTTCCAAAAGATACTGTGTTCACAGGATCAGTAAGGCGTGACATCCAATGTAGCAGAGAGACATCCAGCTGGGGAGCAACCAGGTCGCGTCCAGTTATTGCAAGGATCGCGACATAGCATGTGTTGTCCCTGCGGAGAGGATGGACGGGAAAGAGATACTCACTGATCAAGTTGGCGGCGTCGAGTTCGTTGTTGGACAGTGTCCTGTCGATATCGCAGTCTCACTTGGCACGCGATTGGTGCCACAGCCTGCCCTGAACTCGCCACGAGACCCCGCACACCCTCCTCATTGGCCTGTCGCCCACCGGTCAACAGCCACGAGAGCAATGGACCATTGCGCATTTGAGACCTCTTATGAGTTTGAGCTGTGAGCGAAACAGGTCCTCTCTATGATGTATATAGTTCGTGTGGTGGGTGGTGTGGACGTTGGATGGGGTATCCGGGGGACACAGAGAGATCCGATAGTACTTAGGTGGCGTTGCAAGGCAACCCTTGCACCGGCACCAGCATCATCCAACTGCTTTCTACTGCACTCGCAACAAGCAAGGTACTTTCCCTTCTCTCCCCGACGCCGCCAACATCATTCATGTCTCTGTGTCTGTAGCACATCTCTATCACCCGTCTTCGCAGTCACGTTGGAACAACATGTCGCAGCCTTCTATCTCCAATCATACACAACAGCAATTTAGTCTTTGCCCCACGTCCGTACACTTCCATGCGGCATATCTTTTCCCTCTCATTTTCTTTTTATTTAGCAACGGCCGTCACGCCGTTGGAGATGGGGCATTCACTTCCGACAACATTCCGAGGGTACTTGCCGTCTGCCACATGCAGGGCACCAACGACATGTACTATTACTCTACTACGTTCTCTGGCGGACCCGGAGTACGTCCTCTTGTTGTCGCTAATCTCGCGTCTTGACTTACTTCCCCAGTGGCGCTTTTGACATCCCTAACGCGAAATGCCCTCCTGACAGAGGGTCGTCAGACTGTGTGACAGGCAGTCTGGCGCCTATGATTTCCCAATCTCCCGATTCATCATTTTCGCCTTCCCCTCCTGAGAAAACAACGAGTCCGATTAATAATCATTTCACCAGCACTCGAATCCCAACCACTGTACCACCAAGATGCATCCCTGCAAGATCCGAGTCTCCCTATAGTCTCCCCACTCCACCATTGACCCCAGATGACAGCGACGCGAGCGGTGCTCATGGTATATTTACCAAGCATTCAAAGGATGCTCTGGATCTTCTCTTGAACATCTTTCCTCGTAACGGATTGAGCATTTTACCCTTTGCTAAAAGCGTCGTTGTCTCTGTGCCAAACATGGGAACTACTTTCGACGGAGTCGTCCTCGAATTGCCCGGAAAGCCGAAGACCCTCTACGTTGATGGTAAAAATGCCCCAGCCGTCACCCTTCGCGAAAGGTAAATTTTTATATCGGTTAACTTGTGTCCGACCGACATTGAAATCGTGCAGTATCGTTGCCCTCTTGGAGCTCGCCGATGAACACCTGCAATGTTCCGCACTTGTGATCGCTCTCGACAAGTCATTCAACGGGCTGAACGACCTTTTACATTCACTCATGTACGTCGGTGGAAGTGTTATCACTAAACCACCCTTCCAGGTTAACCCAGCGTATATTCTTGTGGGGTTGGAGATCTGAGTTGGCGGACTGGTACTATGGTCAAGGGAATGTGTTTGTTGAACATCCCTGTTGTCGGGTTGAATCGCGTCGTATTCCGAATGCAAATAGTGTTCTGTACATCCACCAATCACATTACCTCCGTTTTGTGCCACCCCTACGGCAGTTGATTGACCCGAGACAATTAGGGCAAGTGGTTCTTGACACCGTTCAACGAGTTTGCTCGCCCCACCATTGAACACTCCCAACTTTCGTGATGGCTGGTTTCATGGATATTCTCCTTGCCTTGGTCAAGGTCTTGTGTGGTGGTTCGACTACTCAAGAACAGCCGCCTGCCGAATACCAGAAACCTCATGCCGGACGACCGCCTCACCAACAAGCGCCAATCGCCCGCCCCGAACATCACCGCCAAGTGAGTGTTGTCCCGTATATGACGCCCTTGGATGGCCAACTGTTCCTCGGATGCGTCATAAACGAGATAGCACCCTTGACACATTCATACACAGGAGCAAGAACCGAAGCCAATATCTCAGCCTCATAGACCACATGAGGTACGTCTCCTCTGGACCTTTTCTCGCATCGTAGTGCGTGATTTACCTTTCTCAAGGACCAGAACCAGATCAACCAGAATGATGAACATTATATGGCCCTTCGCGCCAAAGCGAACGAACATGGTGACTTGATGGCGCAGTGTTTTCAAGAAAGTCATGAAGCTTACGGTCGGGGTGATGGCGCGCGTGCCAAGGAACTTTCAGAGAAAGGGAAACAGCATGAACGCACGATGGAGAGCCTCAATGTCAAAGCCAGTGCTTGGATATTCAGACGTGAGTGTGATCCTTTGTCCGCGGAGCGCCATGCTAGACCTTGCGACTTGGGATAGAGAATAACCTGGTATGGCATTGCGGAACACTGTTTCTTTCTTTCTCTATTCAAGTGACGTTTGACAGGATGGTAAACCCGGGGAAATCGATCTCCACGGCTTGTATGTCAAAGAGGCGGTTTCGTACGCCGAGAAGAGCATTCAAGAGGCTCGACAAAGGGGCGACGCTGAAATTCGGCTCATTGTTGGTAAGTCGCACCCCTCATCACGAGACTTGCACTCAATAATTATTTTAGGCAAGGGCCTGCACTCCAATGGCCATGTCGCAAAGATCAAGCCTGCTATCGAGGATCTCATGAAGAAGTAAGCAATGAACCATCTAATATAACGATCTCCCATGTCATTCACCATGTTTTTATAGGCACAATATACCCACGGAAGTTGACCCGCGTAACGCTGGTGTACTCGTCGCGCGGTTGTTTTAGGACCAACTGCAGGGACCTTGGCGCCTATAAGCTTCCGTTGACCACGGCCCATACATTCTGCCCAAGCACCTGACCAGGACTCTTGTTACCGATTTGTCATAGCTGTGATGCATTGTGAAGTATACCCGTCCCGCACTCCCAGCAGCTGGAGTCGATTTCACAAGACCGATCTTGCTCCTTCGTCCGTGACACCGGGCTGTGATGTCTACGGAATTGGTTATGGGTCTCGAAGGAGTCACTACTGTTTACGACCGTTGTGTACAATTTATGTAAGGAATATTTGGGATATCTATTGGATTGGGAATGCGTGTAGTGGCTGTATTGATGTCATTGATTGAGATACACACACTAGCAACTACACTTTGTATGGCTAAGTTGGTGAGAACAGGTGTGAAACTCTATTTACAACGCCCACGAATGCACTCGGGCTAACTTGGGATATTCATCGTATGACGGCTACTCTACTCCAGGTAGACCTCGTCTCAGACCACTAGATGTCCTGCTCTAATATCCTCAATCAATCGACTCGCCAAACCCGGCATGTTCTCCGTTACGTCGCTCATCGACCTTGCAGGCATGCGTCCACAAGTTCTAATCCGTATCCATACCCTACGCATTCGAATCCGCAACCGCACCAAATTTTCCACCTGCCCAGATCCGCCACTCAACGGCAGATAAAAGAACGATGTCGGTTGAAATTCCTCTGCATGCGCTTGTCGAACGGTCAACTCAACACTTTTTTTTTGCTTTTCTGTGATTAGACTATGACCTCGTTCGCATCTACCACCC
>JBBPQV010001032.1:0-13082 GCA_038092675.1 Boletus rufocinnamomeus | reverse complement strand
TCCCCTTCCGAACTCAGCTCACTCCACACGTTGCTTGATGAGCACCTAGCAATGGGTTTCATGCGTTCCTCCTCCTCTGCTCACGCTGCTCCAGTCCTCTTTGTCCACAAAAAGGATGGTTCACTCTGTCTTTGTGTTGACTTCTGAGGACTCAATAAGATCACGAAGAAAGACTGCTACCCACTTCCCCACATCTCCAACCTCCTAGATGCCCCAAGCTGCACCAAGATCTATACCAAAATCAACCTCCGGCATGTGTACCATCTAGTCCACATCACCAAGGGAGATGAATGGAAGACATCCTTCTGGACGCGCTACAGCTCCTATGAGTGGCTAGTCATGCCATTCAGTCTTACCAATGCCCGCACAGCATTCCAGCGGTTCATAAATACCATCTTTGCCAATCTGCTTGATGTTTGCATCATAGTCTACTTGGACAACATCTTTATCTACTCCAAGGACAAGGCCTCTTACAAAGAGCATGTCTGAGAGGTCCTCTGAAGACTCCACAAACACAGACTTTATGCTAAGCCAGAAAAATGTGAATGGTCCACTGACACCACTGAGTATCTAGGCTATAACATC
This sequence comes from Boletus rufocinnamomeus, assembly GCA_038092675.1. NCBI lineage: Eukaryota > Fungi > Basidiomycota > Agaricomycetes > Boletales > Boletaceae > Boletus > Boletus rufocinnamomeus. The sequence continues at coordinate 12,497 of JBBPQV010001032.1, read as the reverse complement.
TCCCCCTCCAGTCTGTCTATGTCTCTGGACAAGGTTCAGACTGTGAAGGAATGGCCAGAACCTTGGAAGGTCAAGGATATCCAATCCTTCCTTGGATTCGCAAATTTCTACTGTCACTTTATAGTGAATTACTCCGACATTGTTGTTCCTTTAACCCACCTAACCCGCAAAGGTATTCCCCGGAACTTCTCTGACAACTGTCACTCTACCTTCTGCAACCTGAAGGAAGCCTTCACCACTGCTCTGGTCCTTACCCATTGGGTTCTGGACACTCTGTTGATTGTAGAGACTGATGCCTCCGATTATGCTATAGCTGGCATTCTTTCCATCTGCTGCCTGGATGAAGAAATTCGGCCTGTCACTTTCTACTCATGGACGCTTTCTGCTCCAGAACTCAACTATGACACCCACGATAAGGAACTCCTCGCCATCCATGAGTCTTTCCAGACTTGGCAACACTATCTTGAAGGCTCCAGTACTCTGATCAACGTCATCACAGACCACAAGAATCTAGAGTACTTTGCAACCACCAAACTCCTGACCCACCAGCAGGCCCGGTGGTTGGAGTTCCTCTCCCAATTTAACATGATCATTGGTTTCCGTCCTGGTCGCCTTGGTGCAAAACCTGACTCCCTTACTAGACACTGGGACGTCTACCCCAAAGAGGGGGATAAGGACTACGCTCGCGTCAACCCCCACAATTTCTGCCCTGTATTCACTCAGGAGCAACTTGCTTCATCCCTCCGAGCCACTTACCTCACAGCTCCAGTACTCTGAGCTAGCATCTGCTTTGATATGGAACAGCTCCACAGCAATATCCTTTCCATGCTTTCCTCAGATCCTCTAGCTGAACTCCACATTTCCGACCCATCCAACTCTCGCTGGTTAGTCGATGAAGATGGTTTCCTCTGTCTTGACAAACGCATCTACATCCCCGACACTAATGACCTCTGACTCCAAATACTCTGGTACAAGCATGACCATCTGCTCTCCAGACATTTCAGCCAGAACTGGACTTTGGAACTAATCCACTGCAAATACACCTGGCCAGGAATCAGGACCTTTGTCAAGAAATATGTTTCTTCCTGCACATCCTGCACCCGTGTGAAGGTTCCAAGACACTGGCCCTATGGGTTATTGAAGCAACTCCCCATCCTGGAGAAGCCATGGAACTCCATCTCCATGGACTTCATCAAACAGCTCCCTGCATCCTCCAGATATACCACCATTCTTGTCATCATGGACTGTCTGTCCAAGCAATGTATATTCATCCCGACGCACAATACCATCACATCTCTGGAGCTTGCAAAGCTCTTCCTACTCCATGTCTTTTCTAAGCATGGAGTTCCCTCCCACATCACCTCTGATTGAGGTACAGAGTTTGTGTCTCACTTCTTCTGCTCACTCAGGAAAGCCCTCAACATCCATCTCCACTTCACCTCCAGTTACCACCCTGAAGGAGACAGTCAGACAGAATACATGAACCAGACTCTTGAGCAGTATCTCTGAGTCTAATGTAATTACCAGCAAGACAACTGGTCTGAACTCCTGCCTTTAGCGGAGTTCGCATACAACAACGCTCCAAGCGCTACTACTGGAGTTTCGCCATTCTTCACCAATAAAGGCTACCATCCCAACATCACTGTCCATCCCGAGCATGACCTCACCTCTGCAAAGGCATGAGAATACTTCATCAACCTCGACTCCCTCCACCAATTCCTCCATGAGGAAATGGCCAAAGCCCAGAAGCGATACCAAGGATCCGTGGATGCTAGATGAACTCCGGCACCAGACTTCAAAGTTAGTGACCAGGTTTTCGTCAAAGCAAAGTATTTCCACTCTACCAGGCCCTCTAAGAAACTCTCTAAGAAGAATTTAGGGCTGTACACCATCATTGCTCAAGCCAGCAGCCTTTCCTTCACCCTCTGACTCCCAGAATCCATGAAGTCTGTTCACCTGGTCTTCCATGTTTCACAATTAGAACCCTCTGTTCTGAATACCATTCTGAATCATACCCAACCTCTGCCACCTCTGGTCAAAGTAGATGGTGAACAGGAGTTCGAGATCGCAGAGATCCTCGACTCCAAGATAGATCGTTGACACTGGAGTTGTAAACTCTTGTATTTGGTATGATGGTCTGGGTATGAAGGTACTAATGATGAGACTTCCTGGCTACTCACCACTGAACTCAGTCACACATCCAAACTCATTCACAATTATCATCTCTGCTATCCAGACAAACCTGGACCTCACTCCGCTTAACCACAGAACTGAATCACATTCACAAAGAAACTATTTTACAGAGGAGATGATGGGCACAAGTAACTACACCTCCTCCTCTCCACTCCTCTCCTCACTGCCCTCTCTGTCCTCCTCTCCATCTTCCTCTCCCACTCCGACCCCTCTGTCTGCATTGATCTCCCTGTGCCTCCGGGCCTCTGCCCACACCTCCACTACCTCCTCCCCTTCAATCTCCACCTCCTCGTATTCCTCTTCAGTGTCCAGTTGGGACCTAAACACCTCCTGTGCCTTCAACTCCACCAGCCTCCCCAGGAGGGAGTTCTGATTGTCGATCCAGTAGCAAAGGCCCCAGATCAACCCACAGAGCTCCTTGGAGAGCTCCACGGGCATCCCAGATGCCCCTGTGCTCGTTGCACTTCCTGCGCGCAACTCCACTGCCTTCAATCCACTCAGTCCTGCCTCTGTCTGTGCCCTCTTCTTCTTCCCCTGTGGGGACTCCACCTTTGACCTTTTCCTCCACTGCTCCAGCTTCTCTGCACCCGGCTGCACACACTTACTCTTCACCTCAATGCAGGCCACACAGGACCCGGACTTACCAGGCCTGAGCTTGCACTTGAACCTGCATCCCACACACTGCTCGCATTCCAGGAGCTCTGGTGCCTTTGCCTTCTCCTTTCCCTTCATGGCACCCTGCTCCGCTCGGACTTGCTCTGCCTGCAGAAGTCAGCATGAGACACTCAGAGGCAAGTTATCACTTACCCTTTGTTTCGCTGCCTCCTTGGCCTTTCTGCACGCTGCCTCCTTCACATCCGGCTTGCACTTTGCCTCTGCCTCTACCTCTGCTCTCTTCCACACATCCTCCACCCTCCTCCACACCTCTTCCTTCTCTGCCTTCTTCTGCTCCTCCTCTGCCCATTGCTCCTTCACTCATCACTGCCACTCAGTGAGCTTCATGGCACACACATCATCATCGTCATCGGTGCACTCTGCCAAATGTTTGTCAGACCAGTTTTTGATGTCATCAATACTGGACATGGTGGTTTAGGATGAAGAAGATCAGATACAGCACACTGGACTTTATACACCTCCATGCAGTGTCCACAAATTTCAAGTTCTGACTTTGCTACTCCACATTGTTCCTTGCATGGGCTTCAGGGGTTCAGGCCTAAGAGGGGGATACTGTCATATCCCAGAAATCCAGTAAGTCCAACCCCGGTCCTCTGGACCAACTCCATTCTTGTACATATGAACTCTGGCATGTTCTCACTAGAGATGTGACCCTTGATCTTTGGACTCTGTCCATACAACTTATGATATAAGTTACATTTCATTTCTTGATCTCTGTAAATACTAGTCCCACTGCATGTTCTCCTCCAAACCTGTGTTCTGCTTAGGAACACAGCTCCAGCTTTACCTTACCTCTGACTCCTTACTTACAAACCAGCTCCACTCCATTAGTAATCCCCTATGACTCCATAGTATATAAACCTCCGTAACTCCTGTACTTCCCCTCAGTTTGAATATTAACTTAGTCTAACTCCTTCTCTCCACTCAAGTCTTGAAGACTCTCCTCTGTAACCTCTGCTCAACTTGACGTCTAGTATGTCTTAAGTCCAACTCCAACCCCTCAGTAAATTCTGGGACAATAGGACTCTTGACAAGGGCACACCACATACAGTGAAGCCAAGTCCCGTCCATATAGACAACTCCAGAGTTCCAGAGTTTGTTCTCCCCTCAGAGTTTACCCAAACTTAACAGTATATTCAAACTCATACTTGTCACCGAGTCTAAGTATGGCTATGCGTAGGACCAGATCCCAAGCCTGTGCCTTAGGCACAAACCCTCCTCCATCACCCTATTACAACCCTCTTAGCATCTTCGGAAGCAGTCATCAAGGCTCCAAACTCATCAACCAATTCTGTGAATTCTCCACATGACATACACCATCTGCCTCTCAGGTGCGTCCCACTCTGGAGTCTCCAACTCCTGGAGCATGTATCATTGAGCTCGACCTCGATGATAACAAGACAAAATCATCCTCTCAGCCAAGCCAGCACTCAAGCCAAAGAGCGCAGGGCTTTTGCATTCCCGAGGATGGTGATGCTCCAGGTGACCCAGATCCCAGAGATGACCTGTTCGATGATGATCCCTACTTCCCCAGCAATGATGACAACCTGAATGACTCCAACAACAAGCACGTCCCATGAGACACCCTCACTCTTCTCACAAGTGCCATCCAAGGCCTTGCCTGCTCCACACATCATCCTGCCTCTGACTCTACCCCCTGCACTAAAGTCTGAGAACTGGACCAGTTTGACAGGACCAAACCCTGCAAACTCCGGGTTTTCTTAGTGCAATGTGAATTGAATTTCCAAGACTGTCCCAAGGCCTTCATTACTGATCGCACTAAGGTCACCTTTGTGCAGTTGTATCTTAAGGGTATGGCTCTGGAGTGGTTCAAACTGGACCTCCTCCAGATGGAAGATCCCACGCTCCATCCTTACTGGATGGATAACTACAAGGAGTGCGTTCTCGAGCTCCAAACCAATTTCAGTTCACATGATCCCGTTGGAGATGCAGAGCACCAGCTTGACCACTTGTCCATGAAGGACACTCAGCATATCAACAAGTACATCATTGAGTTCAATAGGATTGCTTCACAAGTCCGCAGATACGGAGAAGGTACCCTCCAGCACCATTTCTACATTGGTCTGCTGGACCACATCAAAGATGAAATCTCCCACATCAGTAAACCCCCAACACTCTCCAAACTCCAAGTTCTCGCTCAGGTGATTGATGCGCACTACTAGGAGTGCAAGTCCAAGATTAGCCAACAGACAAAGAACACCAATCAATCCTCCACACCCAAATCCAACAAACCCTCCACTCCCATGCCTTCTGCACCTCACCCCTTCAACGGTGGCTCCAAGGACTCTAAGGAGTCAAAAGGCAAAGGAGCATCCACCTCCACAGCTCCAAAACCAGACTTGTTGTCCAAACTAGGGAAAGATGGCAAGCTAACCAATGAGGAGTGCAAACATCAGTTTGATAACAAACTGTGCATGTTCTGTGGTCTCGCTGGCCACATGGCTAAGGACTGCCCCAAGTTTATGTCTTGGGCAGCCAAGGGCCGCACAGCGACCACAACTCTGGAAGCTAAACTGGAGGCCTCCATCTTGGAGACAAAAAAATAGCCTGCAACCTCCATGACTCCACATGGACCGGAGGTTGCATTGAACCCACCTGTGCATCCAAGGAGATCTGCCTCAATGCATCTGCTCTTTTTGACCCTAAGTCACTTATGCCCTCTGTCACTTTAGTATCATATCCGATCTTTCCTTTTCCCATGCTTGTAGACTCCAGATCCTCCAATTGTTTCATCGATAATACTTTTGTTAATAAACATGGACTTTCTACCTACCCCATGCCCCCACTCCAACTCTGCCTCTTTGATGGAACATCCAACAGCACCATTACCCAAGCCATCAATCTCTCCATCCACTTTCCAACCAGTGATATCACTCCGACAATGTTCTACGTCACTCCACTGGACTCTACCTGTTCTGTTAAGTACTGGTAAACTCCGAGGGGAGAACAAACTCCGGAACTCCGGAGTTGTCTAGCGGACGGGACTTGGCTTCACCATATGTGGTGTGCCCTTGCTAGGAGTCCTGTTGTCCCGGAATTTACTGATGGTCGGAGATAGACTTAAGACATACTAGATGTCAAGTCAAGCGGAGGTTTCAGAGAGAGTCTTCAAGACTCGAGCAGAGGAAAGGAGTTAGAATAAGTTGATATTTGAACTGAGGAAATACAGGAGTAGTACAGAGAGCTTATATACGTCTGAGGTACATAGGATTAGTAATGGAGGTGGAGTTGGTTTGTAAGTATAGAGTCTGAGGTAAGGTAAAGCCAGAGCTGTGTTCCTAAGCGGAGCACAGGTATGGAAGAGAACATACAGCGGGACTAGTATATATGGAGATCAAGAAATGGAATGTAAAGTATTGTAAGTTATATGGACAGGGTCTGAAGGTTAGGGGTCATGTCTATAGCAAGAATGCGCCGGAGTTCATATGTACAAGAAGCGGAGTTGGTCTGGAGGACCAGGGTTGGACTTACTGGATTTCCGGGATATGACATGTTCCCTTGTTGTAGGACACAACTGGCTCACCCGACACAATCCATTAATTGACTGGATTACAAGCAGTATATCTTTCTGTGCACCTGAACAGAGCATGCCAGCACCTCCAAGCTCTCCTCCACAACCTCCAGAACTGCTTCCTCCAGCTGATCCCACCCCTGATCCACTGCATTTCTCCGAGCGCAAGGCTCTGCCCATCACACTCATCAGTGCACCTGCCTTCACACTGGCCTGTCGCCTCAAGGGCTCCATTCAGTTTAGCCTGCAACTCCACCCCCAGGAGGGTAATCTCTGCTCCACTTCCCTTACTCCTCTGGAACAGGTTGACCTCTCCACTGTCCCTCCGGAATACCATGACTTCCCTGATGTGTTCAGCAAAAGCAAGGCCTCTACGCTTGCTCTGCATCACAAACATGATCTGAAGATTGACCTTGAGAAAGTGTCATATCTCAGAAATCCAGTAAGTCCAACCCCAGTCCTCCGGACCAACTCCGCTTCTTGTACATATGAACTCCGGTGCATTCTTGCTATAGACACGACCCCTGACCTTTGGACCCTGTCCATATAACTTACAATACTTTACATTCCATTTCTTGATCTCCATATATACTAGTCCTGCTGTATGTTCTCCTCCATACCTGTGCTCCGCTTAGGAACACAGCTCCGGCTTTACCTTACCTCAGACTCTGTACTTACAAACCAACTCCACCTCCATTACTAATCCTATGTACCTCCGATGTATATAAGCTCTCTGTACTACTCCTGTATTTCCTCAGTTCAAATATCAACTTAGTCTAACTCCTTTCCTCTGCTCGAGTCTTGAAGACTCTCTCTGAAACCTCTGCTTGACTTGACGTCTAGTACGTCTTAAGTCTATCTCTGACCATCAGTAAATTCCAGGACAACAGGACTCCTAGCAAGGGTGCACCACATATGGTGAAGCCAAGTCCTGTCCGCTGGACAACTCCGGAGTTCTGGAGTTTGTTCTCCCCTCGGAGGTTACCAGTACTTAACAGGAAGGAGCATCCCCTCCACTGGGCACCACCTACTCCCTTTCCCCTTCCGAACTCAGCTCTCTCTGCATGTTCCTTGATGAGCACCTAGCAATGGGGTTCATCCGTCCCTCCTCCTCTGCTCACACTGCTCCGGTCCTCTTTGTCTGCAAGAAGGATGGTTCCCTCCATCTTTGCGTTGACTTCTGAGGATTCAACAATATCACGAAGAAAGACCACTACCCACTTCCCCACATCTCCAACCTCCTAGATGCCCTGAGCCACACCAAGATCTATACCAAAATTGACCTCTGGCACATGTACCATCTGGTCTGCATTGCTGAGGGAGATGAATGGAAGACATCCTTGCAGACATGCTACAGCTCCTATGAGTGGCTAGTCATGCCATTTGGTCTCACCAATGCCCCTGCGGCATTCCAGTGGTTCATAAATACCATCTTCGCTGACCTCCTTGATGTTTGCATCATAGTCTATCTGGATGACATCCTCATCTACTTCAAGGACAAGGCCTCTCACAAGGAGCATGTCCAAGAAGTCCTCTGACAATCCTGCAAACACAGACTTTATGCCAAACCCAAGAAATGTGAATGGTCCACCGACACTACCAAGTATGTACTTAGGCTACAACATCTCTCCCTCCAGTCTCTCAATGTCTCTGGACAAAGTCCAGAGCGTGAAGGAATGGCCAGAATCTTGGAAGGTCAAGGATATCCAATCTTTCCTTGGATTCACAAACTTCTACCATCACTTTATAGTGAATTACTCCAATATTGTTGTTCCTTTAATCTGCCTTACCTGCAAAGGTACTCCATGGAACTTTTCTGATAACTGTCACTCCACCTTCCGCAGCTTGAAGGAAGCCTTCACCACTGCTCTGATCCTTACCCATTGGGCTGCAGACACTCCACTGATCATAGAAACTGATGCCTCGGACTACGCTATCACTGGTATTATTTCCATCCACTGCCTGGATGAAGAAATCCAGCCAGTCGCTTTCTACTCACGGATGCTTTCCGCTCCAGAACTCAACTATGACACCCACGATAAGGAACTCCTCACCATCCATGAGTCTTTCCAGACTTGGCAACACTATCTTGAAGGCTCCAGCACTCCAATCAACGTCATCACAGACCACAAGAACCTAAAGTACTTTGCAACCACCAAACTCCTGACCCACCAGCAAGCCCGGTGGTTGGAGTTCCTCTCCCAATTTAACATGATCATTCATTTCTGTCCCGGTTGCCTCGGCGCGAAACCTGACTCCCTTACTAGACACTGGGACATCTACCCCAAAGAGGGGGATAAGGCCTATGCTCGCATCAATCCACACAACTTCCAACCAGTATTCACTCAGGAGCAACTTGCTTCATCCCTCCGAGCCACTTACCTCACAGCTCTGGTACTCTAAGCTAGCACCCTCTTTGATGTGGAACAACTCCACAGCGATATCCTTTCCGCGCTTCCCTCAGATCCTCTAGCCAAACTCCACATGTCTGATCCCTCTGACTCTCATTGGTCAGTCGATGAAGATGGTTTCCTCCATCTCGACAAACGTATCTACATCCCTGACACTAATGACCTCTGACTCCGAGTACTCCGGTACAAACATGACCACCCGCTCTCCAGACATTTCAGCCAGAACCAGACTTTGGAACTGATCCGCTGCGAATATACCTGGCAAGGAATCAGGACATTTGTCAAGGAATATGTTTCCTCCTGCACATCCTGCACCCATGCGAAGGTTCCAAGACACTGGCCCTATGGATTACTGAAGCAACTCCCCATCCTAGAGAAGCCATGGAACTCCATCTCCATGGACTTCATCGAACAGCTCCCTGCATCCTCCAGATACACTGCCATCCTTGTTGTCATGGACCACTTATCCAAGCAATGTATATTCATTCCAATGCACGATACCATCACATCTCTGGAGCTCACAAAGGTCTTCCTACTCCATGTCTTTTCTAAGCATGGAGTTTCCTCCCACATCACCTCCAATCGAGGTACAGAGTTTGTGTCTCACTTCTTCTGCTCACTCGGGAAAGCCCTCCACATTCATCTCCACTTCACCTCCAGTTACCACCCCAAAGGAGACAGTCAGACAGAACATATGAACCAGACTCTTGAGCAATACCTCCGAGTCTATTGTAATTACCAGCAAGACAACTGGTCCAAACTTCTGCTGCTAGCAGAGTTTGTATACAACAACGCTTCAAGTGCTACTACCAGAGTTTCACCATTCTTCGCCAATAAAGGCTACCACCCCAATGTCACTGTCCACCCCGAGCATGATCTCACCTCTGCAAAGGCACAAGAATACTCTGTCAACCTCGACTCCCTCCACCAATTCCTCTGTGAGGAAATGGCCAAAGCCCAGAAGCGATACCAAGGACCCATGGATGCTAGATGAACTCCGGCACCAGACTTCAAAGTTGGTGATCAGGTTTTCATCAAAGCAAAGTATTTCCACTCTACCAGGCCCTCTAAGAACCTCTCCAAGAAGAATTTAGGGCCGTATACCATCATCGCTCAGGCTGGCAGCCTTTCCTTCATCCTCCAACTCCCAGATTCCATGAAGTCTGTTCATCTGGTCTTCCATGTTTCACAGTTGGAACCTTCCGTTCCAAACACCATCCCGAATTGTACCCAACCCCTGCCACCTCCAGTCAAAGTAGATGGTGAACCGGAGTTCAAGATCGCTGAGATCCTTGACTCCAAAATTGACCATTGACACTGGAGTTGCAAACTCCTTTACCTAGTATGCTGGTTGGGATACGAAGGCACTGATGAAGAGAACTCCTGGCTACTCACCACGGAACTTGGACACACTTCCAAACTCATTGAAAATTATCATCTCCAATATCTGGACAAACCCGGGCCTCACTCTGCATGACCGCAAACAAAATCACAATTACAGCAAAATTAACTACAGGGAGGAGTGGGCGTGCACTACACTACACCTCCAACCCACTCTCTCCCTTCGCGTTGTCCTCCTCATCTCCCTCCTCGTCCTCCGCCACCACTTCTGCCTCGCGTTGTGCCACCACACTGCACTCTGCCTCCACATCAGCCACCACCTCCACCACCTCCAACACCTCCAGCCCCTCCAACTCCAACTCCTCCACATCCATCTCCACCCTGTAAACCTCCTCCGCCTTGAGCTCCATGAACCTCCCCAGCAGGTGGTTCTGGTGATCCAGCTGCCTGCAGAAGCCCTGGATCAAGCTGCAGAGCTCCATAGTGAGCTCCAACAGCACAACTGAGACCTCCACGCTTGTCGATGCCCCCGCTCCCTTCAACCCACCCTGCTCTGGCTCTGTCCAAGCCCTCTTCCTCTTCCCCCGTGGTGACTCTGCCTCCACCCTCTTTCTCCTCCACTCCGGCTTCTCCGCACCCAGCCTCACACACTTCCCCTTCACCTTGATGCATGCCATGCATGAAGTCGACTTGCTGGGTCCAAGCTTGCACTCGAACCCATGCTCCGTGCACTGCTGACACTCTGGCAGCTCCGCTACCCTCCCCTTGCCCTTGATGGAGCTCTGCTCCACCCAGACTTGCTTGGCCTACAATTGTTGGCAAGTGCTGAATGTGAGTAAGCGATCACTTACCCGCTTCCTGGCCTCCTCCTTGGCCTTCCTGCGCTCCACAGCCTACCGTGCTGAATCCTGTTCTGCCCTCTGCTTCCTCACCACCTCCACTGCCTCTGCTGCCTTGCGTGCTGCCTCTGTCACCTTGCGTGCTGCCTCTGCTGCCTTGCGCATTGCCTCCTCCTCCTCCGCCTTGTGCCTCGCAGCCACCTCTGCCTCTGCCTTCTTCTGCGCCTCCTCCATTTTTCGCTCCTTCATGCGTTGCCACTGTTCCGTGTACTTCGCGGTGCAGATGTCATCGTCGTCGTTGGTGCACTCCACCAGACATGCATCAGACCAATTCTTGAGATCTTCGTTGGCAGACATGATAGTTTAGGATGAAGAAGAACAGACACACAGCATCGGATTTTATACACCTCTGAGTGGCACCCACAATTTCAGACTCCAAATTTCCACTCCACATTGTTCCTCGCCTAGGCCTTCAGGGGTTCAGGCCTAAGAGGGGGATACTGTCATATCCCAGAAATCCTGTAAGTCCAACCCTGGTCTTCCGGACCAACTCCGATTCTTGTACCTATGAACTCTGGTGCATTCTCATTCAAGACACAACCCCTGACCCCCGGACCTTGTACATACTTACATTCTATACTTACATACCTTCCATACACCTCCATTCCTCCAAATCTGTACTAGACCCACTTCATAGTATCCTCCATACCTGTGTTCCACTTAGGAACACAGCTCCGGCTTTACATTACCTCCAATGCCTTTACTTACAAACCAGCTCCACTCCATTAGTAATTCCCTATGACTCCATAGTATATAAACCTCCACAACTCCTGTAATTCCCTTCAGTTCGAATAACAACATAGTTTAACTCCTTCTCTCTGCTTGAGTCTTGAAGACTCTTCTCTGTACCCTCCGCTTGACTTGATGTCTAGTACATCTTAAGTCTACCTCTGACTCTCAGTAAATTCCAGGACAACAGGACTCCTAACAAGGGCACACCACACACGGTGAAGCCAAGTCCCATTCGCTAAAACAACTCCAAAGTTCCAGAGTTCGTTCTCCCCTCAGAGTTTATCCGTACTTGTTAAGGTCGGGCAAACTCTGAGGGGAGGACAAACTCCGGAGTGCCAGAGTTGTCTACACGGATGGGACTTGGCTTCACCATATGTGGTGCGCCCTTGTCAGGAGTCTTGTTGTCCCGAAATTTACTGAAGGGTCGGATTTGGACTTAAGACGTACTAGATGTCAAGTCGAGCGGATGTTACAGAGAGAGTCTTCAAGACTCGAGCGGAGAGGAGGAGTTAGACTAATTTGATATTTGAACTCAGGAAATACAGGAGTAGTGCGGAGAGCTTATATACGTCGGAGGTACATAGGATTAGTAATGGAGGTGGAGTTGGTTTGTAAGTAAAGAGTCGGGGGTAAGATAAAGCTGGAGCTGTGTTCCTAAGCGGAACACAGGTTCGGAGGATGCTAAGAAGCGGAACTAATACTAATGCGGAAGAA
>JBBPQV010001031.1:0-13092 GCA_038092675.1 Boletus rufocinnamomeus | reverse complement strand
AAAAGAAATATCATGAATCTTTTCTGTGTTTTGACTGGAAAGAGAACTCACCAAGATCACCTCTGCTTTGGTCATATTGTCTGCAATGTTAGTGTCCTTGATCCCTTCCTGGCCAAATTCGAGTTGCTGCAATGCCCCTCCAACATCAGTACTATGTATGTATTAAGTCCTTGTAGGCAAGCTGTAGGTCGATGCACTTATCTTCCATGACCAGCCAGCAAGCTATGCTTGGGATTAAGATGAATTGAAGGGACCACTCAGCGCTGAGAGGATAAAAGGACTTCTGGGACATCGCTTCGACCCAATATATGATCATGTCATAGATCACTTTGTATCCCATTGGACTGTAGCTGTACTAGTAAGTGAGCATCATCTTTGATAACACAAATCAGAACCCACTAGCCTGGCCGGGATTTCTCTTGAATCCCTTCTGGAATAGCTGAATAATGGAGAGAGCTGAAGTTTACCAATGCATCCTTGTGAGTTGTCCCTATGTTTGCTTGAACAAGATTGTAAATGAGGCAACGAAAAATAAAGTTTTCCTCTAGGAATTTTAGGTTGCCACTGGCAGCAGCCTGAATTAGACTCTTGATTGGGTCCAACATCTTGCCAATGCATCTGGGTAGGGCAGCAAAGTCGATCACCTCTGGATAACCATTAGCCTTTGCAACCTGGAGCATCTGCAGCTCGTTTGATAGCTACTGGCAGATATTGAAGTCAACCTGTACTAATCTTGTTTTGTGAGCACCCTCGGCTATAAGTTCTCTGCAGTAGTGGATCAATTCTTTCAGCCTTGGATGAGGCTCATCAGGAATGATGTTGGTACAATCCTCCTGTGGACATCTTGTAACCAAAGTGTTGCCAACAATGCGCTTCACCTGAGAACAGTTGCATGATTCACAGACTTGTCGATCGTGTTACGGTTTTACCCGCAACACTGGGACTCCAACCAAGGATGCTACTCTTCAAGAGGTCTTGAAGACGACGAACGAGTTGAGGTCGATGTTGGCAACAACGACAACGAGAGAGATAGCATGGAAGTGAGTATACGAGGACTGCCTGGTCCAAGGAACCGAAGAGTCTACCAAAGATCTCTTGTTGAGTAGAGAACTGAGGGTATGAATGAGTATATTCAGGTTAGAGATACATTCAAGCTCAGCTCGAACTTATATACTAATACAGTGGTTTAGGGCCGGTCTAATCTGATATGGTAATAGAGATCTAGGGCAGGTGAAACCATGTCCGAGACGCATTGCGTCACGTGTCACATGATAATCAGGAGAAACCGGAACGGGTATAGTAGGATCAAAGATCAGGTGATCTAGGATCAACGAGGCTGTCCTGTTAAGGGCAGGCGTCGAAGTCTACAATCCAGAGGCTATATCTCGGGTGATGACAGATCACCAAGGCAGGTATTGGGGCATGTAGGATCAATGACAAACAAAAACAAAAGTGAAGCAAAGAATTGAGGCCCTAAAGTTGGGGGATGTCATCCCAACATGTCCCCAGGAGCACAGCCCCAAGGGTGATCCACAAAACCATGCATATGTAAACCACAGATTAAATGGCACCCATATTTCTCTGTGATATGAGTAGAAGGAGAGCACACTGGCATGTGGTGCTTTTTTGACTTATTGCATTTTAGTGATTGGTTGCATGTGTACTATAAACAATATATATGTGAGGCATCTTGTTCAATTTCGCTTAATATCACCTGCTTACACCCACTGCTTTTTTCTTCATTATTAGGCCCCTTACCTCCCCTTCCCCCCAACACACATATTGGCAAGCTTAAAGCTAACCATATTGCCATGAGTCCCAGCATCATTAGTATCTCCACCTACCTCCCCCGACTTTCACTTCACCTGCTGTGTGGTAATCTGTGCTATCTATGACAGGTATCATCATCAAAACTTTGCACTCACAACAAGACCAATGAAGTTGCAGAGCTGAATATGGAAAAGGAGTCCAGTCTGCAGTTTGCAAGGTGAAGAGTTGCCTGTCACTGATGCTGCCCCCAAAACAAAGTGCAAGAGAGAGTACAAAGAGTTCAGTCATGATGAGGAGAAACCAACCTGTATGCATTTCTTGGTTTAGTGTGCATGCTCACATTCTGACCATTCCACATGACGCAAGTGTTGACTTGTTTTTGGTTTGTCATATTTCAAATCTGTCTTGCATTTCCTAAAATTTCATGCCTTAGAGGTTGAGCTCAAAGCCAAACTTGAAGGCTTGTATGATAGGGAGAAGATCAACCTGGAACATTGATGATGTCTTCAAACTCCTTCAGTGTGACAAGAGTGGTTTGGCAACAGAGGAGGCTAAGCATCATATTAAGTTGTTCAGTCCAAACAAGCTTGAGTTGGAAGAGCAAAATCCATTCCTCCAAGTAATGATGCCATATATGTGCTCTTATTTTGTGCTAACATTTGTGTTTAACCTTAGTTATTGAGTTTCATGTGGAATACATTGTCCTGGATCATGGAGAATGCTGCCCTTGCAGCCATTGTACTCTCCAATGGTGATAACCAGCCTCCAGACTGGCAAGACTTTGTTGATATTGTTCTTCTGTTGTTCATCAACTTTATGATTGGTTTCTACAAGGTGCACAATGTTAGTAATGCTGCCAAGGCACTTATGGTGTTATGGTTTTACCTGTAGCAATGGTACTCCAACCAGAGACACTACTTCACAAGAGGTCTTGTAGACAAACAAGTCATTGTCATTGTCATTGATGATGTTGGTGAGTGAGAGGAAGCATGGAAGCAAGTAGTATGAGGACAACCTAGTCCAAGAAACAAGAAGTCTACCAAATCTCCCTTATAGAATAGGGAACTCTGGGTATGAATGAGTAGATTCAGGTTAGAGAGCTATTTGAGCTCAGCTCAAACTTATATACAAGTACAGTAATTTAGGGCAGGTCTAACCCAATATGGTAAGAGAACTCTAGGGGAGGCAGGATTGTGTCAGAGACACGTTGTGTTATGTAGAATGTGATCTAGAGAGAAACCGGAATGGGTATAGTAGGATCAATCGATCAGGTGAACTAGGATCTACAAGGCAATGCTTGGGAGATCTTGGATCTGTGAGGCGATGAGCCACAGCTGACCAGGGAGAATAGGATCAGGGAAGATCCAGGGAAACTCCAGGGAGGATCCAGTCCTTGTGTTATACAGAAATGTAACATCCAGGGGAATGTCCAGTTGCTAGGGAATAACCTGGGGTCCTTGTGATGAAAGGGGACTCATTGTCCAGGGTGAATGTTCAGTCTAGAACCAAGAGCCCATCCTAGGCATAAGGCCGGGAATTGTCCATTAGAAGGCGAAATGGTAGATACTGTTAGATTTTCATCTTTGGTTCAAGTTGACACCTATAGACATTTATCTTTAAGTTAGTCTCACATCTAGCAACATATAGGATGTGACCAGGCCAACTATGTTTTGAGAATACCTCTGACACATCCAAGAATACCTCCAAGTCTGAAACATCTGAGAATACCTCTGCAACATTTGAATAGTACAAGAGGTGAGCAATCCTTTTGACACCATCTGTGCATCTGATTGGGGAGTTTGATATAATACCTAATTTTATTGTAGTGCTACAGCAACTAAATGTAAAATTCTCCATTGCCTCAAACACAAGGATGGTCCAGGCTTGGTAACAATCAGATACATAGTCCATCTGATTACAGATCTCCAACAAACTATCAAAGATGTACTTGAAAGGATACAAAAGCACATCAAGTGATATGGATAAGAGCATCATAATCATCACTTTGTGTACAATAGAACATGCTATATCAAAAGTTGTTGAGTCCCTGATTTAATCATCCTCCTCAGCAGTATTCTCTGCTCCAGATTGTGAGAGCTCCAGCATGTCACTCTTCTCAACAAGAAAGTGTCTATTCTCTACTGCACCAGGAGGCAATGTGAAATTATGTGAAATCCTGCCAATGATGGATTTGTTTGTGGTAATGTCAATCTCTGAAAGAGACTTTTCACTCATCTTGTATAAGAAACCAAGATTCCACTTGATTCACAATGCAAAATAGGATGGGAAAATAAATAAAGCATAACAATTGTATTGCATTGGCAATAGTTTGTACATGCCCCAGTTCCCTGACTCAGACCCAGAGACACTGGACCTGATGGTAACTGTAAACAAAAAACTAGATGATCAACTCAATCACTTACCTGAATTTGACTGGTTTGACTGCAATTGAGCTACTTGAGATGTGTTGCTCATTGTCATCATATCTGCCTGAGTCTTGTTGTGTTTTTTGGAGGCCATGGGCAAATAAGTCAGGTCCAATGTTCTTGCAGTGCAGATTTGAAGCACACAACTATATATACTGGATATAAACTACCTCGTGTCCTCCAGCACATTTGATTTGATAATCAGTAATAACTTGTTGGACCCCTGGGCCTCCTCACTGGCACCTTGTCTATTTGTCACTCCATGCAAGTACTGGCAAATCCTGACTTCCAGTGACCACTGGCAACACACTGACTTGACAATTCACTTTCACTACTTCACAGAAGATGTCTGCATCATGTTTGCTTTCATCTGCAGCCAAACATGTGGCCTCCACACTCAGTTCTCAGAGAGGTGGCTATGCTGAGGTTATGGTGGATAAAATCAAGCTTTCACTTGTCCTTTCCCACCAGGTTTATCATGACTAGCTCATATGAGTTGCACCTACATTTCTGACATTCTTATCAGGCCATCTTTACTTCTGAAGATGTTGTCCAAGTAAACATTGCAGCAGCTGTTATGATATGCAATATTTTCCAACTTTTTAATGTAAGTGCTACAATGCATCTACCTTACATCCTTCAGACTTCAAAGTCATGTGATGTGCATGTGACTGTGGGAAACTACACGTGACCTATGGTCTAGACAAACACGTTGCACACATGCCTTATTAATTTCTGCTCCTTTCTTCTCATCATCATTCTTCTCCTCTCACAACATCTTCTTTCATCTATCTATACTCAGTAATCTCTCCCATGAACCCTATGGTCCATGCACACACCTGTAACCTATATAAACTAGCTGTAGTCGACTGGACTCCCCAGTCTAATCCATTTGTGCCTTGTGACCTACATCCTTATGAGTGCATTAAGGAAGACATTAAACCTCTACTCTTCATCTCCTCCCTTCTATACCACTTGCAAGCTTTGGTGTTAGCTTAGTTGAGTCCTGCCAGTGATTGCTCAAGTGTGCTCGCAACAGCAGCATCCAGAGGCATGGATATTCTTGCAAACCACATCTCTTCAATCAAACTCCTCCATCCTGGTATTGTAAAGGTGATTGAATTTGGAAAGTTGTCAAAAAAATAGTTTGGTAAGGTAATACAATGATGTACATGGTCTTGTTACTGAAAGATGAAATCCACAGTGTTTGGTGGCTTTGCAAACATTCATCCTGGTAACCAGCTGACAATTGATAACATTGTCATGGGTGTCCTGCTTGAATCTTTTTCAGTTGAGATCAGGACTATCTTGTGCTACTTCTTTGATGCCATATTCAACTGACATTGTACTTCAAGGTTGTTTGTCCCAATCTACAGGAAGCACTGAGGGTTGCCACTGGTAATGGGTCAGAGGAGCTCAAGCTGGAGGCTCAAATTGAGGCAGACATTTATGAGGCTCTTCAACATGCTTTAGGCTTGAAATAAACATATAATTTCATTTATTGTTACAACTTAGATACTACTTTGTATATAACCAACAATGACTGCCTACTTGATCTATATACTACATCAGATCATTGTTATTTGTGCTATCAGATGGGATTCAATAGAATACCAAAGGTTGGAATTTCAGAAATTTGAAATTTGATTTTCTCTTCATCAGATCACATGGGATGAATTTATTGGGCCTGTTGGTGCTCAGTGGTATATTTTTTGTTGAATTTCAAGCAGTGGTTGAGGAAATACAGTGAGGCTGAGATGGGGCATGTATTTGTGACTAACTTTCCCACATGGCAAGGTTTCCTGAAAAGGACAGTTAAAGAGATGCATGGGCCATGCAACACACCTGCACCAAAGATCAACCAATGTTCAAATCCCAGTGACCCATCCACTGCTTTGAGTTTCTTGAGATGAGTTAAAGTCTCATCCCAGTTCATGTCAATGTCCAGCTGGCCCATGGATATTTCCCTGTACTACTGACTGACCCATGGCTACTTGGCTATACATCACTGGCTGGTCCATCACACCAAGTCCCTTCTTTGCCAGCTGGCCCATGGTAACCAGTCCCTCCTTTGCCAGCTTGCCAAAGGCTGCTCACCTATACATGACTAACTGGCCCATGGTAAACAGTCCCTCCCTTGCCTGCTCACCTATGCATTATTGGCTGGCCCACAGTAATCAGTCCCTCCCTTGCCAGCTCACCTATGCATGACTAACTGGCCCATGGTAACCAATCTCTCTCTTGCCAGCCAGCCAAAGGCTGCTTGCCTATGCATTATTGGCTGATCCATGATAACCGGTCCCTCCCTTGCCAGTTCACTAAAGGTGGCTTACCTATGCATTACTAACTGGCCCATAATAACCAGTCCCTCCCTCACTGGTATATTTTTTAACTAATAGTTTTGTATCTCACATCTCAGTCATTCTCCACATTGGTAAGCAATTCCAGCATGCTCAGTAGGCTAGTACTAGCATGCTATTGATAGCACTTTCATAGTAGCTTTGCTGAAGCATTTCATTTCACACAGTCCTCATGCTAGTGTTTCTTCTAGCTAGTAGATGTGTATTTCACATTCCTGTTGTTTTCTGCACTTTAGTAAGTGATTCCAGTATACAGCCAAGTAGCTATGGATCAACTGGCAAAGGAGGGACTGGTTACCATGGGCTGGTCAGTGGTGCATAGGCAAATACACATGGGCCAGCCAGCAAAGGAGGGACTGGTTACCATGGGCTGGTCAATGGTGCATAGGCAAATAGTCATGGGCCAGCTGGCAAAGGAGGGACTGGTTATCATAGGCCAGTCAGTGATACACAGGACTAGCTATGGGCCAGCCAGTAAAGGAGGGACTTAGTGTAATGGGCCAGCTAGTAATGCATAGTCAAGTAGCCATGGGCCAGCTAGTGATGTACAGGTAAGTAGCCATTTATCAACCAGTGAGGAAGGCTCATTCATTTAATACTATCCTTTGGTCAGTTGTGGGCCCACTGGCAAACTATGGACTATATATTCACCAGCCAGCCTGTCATTTACACTAATTATTGTCCATTGGCCAGCATGGGCTAGCTGGTGATTGGTGGGGAAATGACACATTGGCTGGCAAGTGTTTGACAGAAATTGCTACTGCATGGGATCTAGGCAGCTGGTCAAAAATCACATATGGTGGGATATCCACCTTGGCTGTAGGAAACTATAGCAACAAGGTATACCTTGATGTAGTGAATATAGATCACTATGATTATATACTAGGTATTCCCTATTTGTGTCAGAATAATGTGATATTAGACTTTAGAATGAAGTCAATTGTGATCAGCAATGTTAAAGTTGCCTTGCTTGATGAGTTAGTAGCATTAGATGCTACAGATCTTCATCCTCACCCCAAAGGGGCAAGGACAGAAAGACCATCTCACTGATCTAAAGCTCTATGAAGCCATTATGGCTTCATGAGGGCTCTAAGAGGGGGGTGGAGGTGGGAACAAAGACAATAAAAGAAAAAGAAAAAGAGCAAATATCATGACTTGCAATAATAAATACTGGCATATATGTGGAGGGGTAGTTCTGAAACTTTCTCTGCTTTGAGAAGTTGATCACCAAATACTGATGATTGACAAGGAGAAACATTACTCCTACCATATACCCCATTGCTCAAATGCTCCAAAGCAACAGTTGTCAGATAAAATACAACTATACATGGATGTGGAATGGTGGATCATGAAAAGTGTTCCACAAGCCATGCCAATGCTATGCACCCTGAAGAAAAGTGGAAAATTGCAAATGGTCATTGACTGTCACAAAAGAAATAATAATACAGTCAAGAATGTAACACCATCCCCTGACCAGGACCAGATCCAAATGAATGTGGCCCAAGTAAAATATCACTTTAAAATTGACCTATTGAATGCATATGAACAGGTTTGTATTGATCCAAAGGATGTCTGAAAGATGGCCTAATATATGGGACCTTTGTAAGCCAGGTCCTGCAGATGAATGGAGGGGGTGGACTCAGGAGTGTTGGACCCTGAAGCCAAGGGCAGGCTAGGCAGACTAGTGCCTAGGGGAGATGACATCCTGTGATGCTGCACCCTACACCAAGGAAGGCCAGGGGTCTCACCTGGTGCTGACACAAAGAATTCAGCAGGAGGCACCTTCAACATATCAGAGAGACAAATCTACAGCAGTTCATAGTTAAGATAGCACTCTTTAAATAAAATGACTCCCTACCATGTCATTGCTTCATGAGTAGAATCCACCCTATACTAAGTCAATGGCCTCCTGCCAATTGGCATGTTGCTCTGGTGAAAAGGTGAGTATGTGCTTCCATGGCAAAGCCTGTTGCCACCTTCAGAGGGTGAATGGCTTTCCCTGTTTGTCTGCCAGTAAGTTGTCTTTGATTATGTTATGGAGAATACTTGGCCCAGGTTGAAAGATGGCCACATTGTTCTCCCATTGGGTTTGAGTTATGTATATGCTGCTTCTAATAGTGTATTACTATGTATGCACATCAGCATTGGCACAGTTCAATGGCCCATATATTTAATTGTATATTAAGTTGTCTTGTACATCAATGTATCACCTACATGCACAAAAATAACATTATTTGTGCACTTTATGATTATCATGGAGGGTACAAACAATACAATTCTACTATGGATGATATACTGTGTAGACATCAAATGGTACTATGTTGCACACTTCATGGAGATCTGTATGAAATATACAATATATTGTTTATCTATGTACATGTAACTACTAATGTATCATTTGCACACTTTGAAAGCTCATTGAGGTATGC
The DNA here is from genome assembly GCA_038092675.1 of Boletus rufocinnamomeus. Classification (NCBI taxonomy): domain Eukaryota; kingdom Fungi; phylum Basidiomycota; class Agaricomycetes; order Boletales; family Boletaceae; genus Boletus; species Boletus rufocinnamomeus. The sequence continues at coordinate 4,107 of JBBPQV010001031.1, read as the reverse complement.
AGATTATATGCATTCACTAATTCCAGTTAAATAATCAAATTCTAACCTAATTGTAGAAATATATATACTGGAATGAGGAATATATTAATAAATAAATATATATGTTCCTCAATGCAAGTGCAGTAGTAATTCTTTGATACTATAACATTTAACTATGGTTGTCAACAAAACTCCAACAAATTCACAAAGAAATCCAGAAAATTTCTGAAAGAAATAGACCACTAATTGCAACTGGTTATTTTACACCTAAAATGACACAATTGGCAACTGTAGTCCAATTAGATTCACAATCAGTTATATCATATATTGATATGCATGTGGTCTTTTTGCACATAGATTCATAGATTCCACACACTGTTGTTTTGTGCCACCTGCACAAATAGTATTGATTTAACTATGCAGTCTTACAATATATGATAGTATACATTATATTCATTCTGTGTATATTATATATACTCATTACTTTGCACATATTATGGAGAAACTATGCTAGTTGTTTTAGCCCTGACCTAGGTCTCATTGTGATCAATCATAAAAAAACAAAAAATGTAACACAAGTTTCATTGGCAAAACAATAGATCTCACACAGATTTTAGGTCTGTGATCTGTGCAGCTCTGTATAGTTCTGTGCATAGGGGGGTGTTTTGCTGATGTTGCCTATAGCTTACAAACAGTGTAAAGTATAATAAAAAGTGTAGCACAATTACAAATTGTGTATTTATGTAGCATTTTTGTATATTTACCATATCTTGCTCATTTCTCAATATATTTGGATGAGTGAGAGGTTGTTTATATGATTACATAATGCAGCATGTCCATCCAGGAGACACAGTGTGTATACATTTGGCACATACATAAAGCATTAATTGAAAATGCAATGTCTACTACCATGACCTCAGTATTGGATATCACAAATATCCATCATCTCCAATTACTTCACAAAGAAACAACCTGTACCAACAATGGTGTACTTCATCAGTGAAGAACTATACTGATTCCCACATTCACTTCACACTCAGGCTTCAGCAAGGATTCAGTGATGCACACTTCATTTCATCTACATCAGAGGAAAATCAGTCTTTTTACACTAAAAGAACTAATGACATTATTCAGTCATTATCTACAAGGACCACCCATCTCTTCAGTGTAAGTTACTTTTAGAATCTCATCATTCAGTTGATGATAAATGAGGAGTGCTTGATAAAGATAAAATATTGCTTGTATCTTAAAATCTGATGTAAAAGATTTCAGAATTAAATTTCTACACCATTAGACAATGTCAACTTAAGTGAGGTGAATTTGTAATTTTTAATAATGCTGTTCAATTGTACATTGTGGTACTAAATATATAGCTACAATAATTTATTAAATTAATTGAATTAAACTATTTTGTTCAAAAAAAATACTCTATCAATCCTGTTTTGTTGGCCAGCCAATATACTACTCATTCCAATTCCAACCCAGCCAAACCTTGTTTTTACCACACAATTACAAAAAAAAAAACTACCCACTCATAACAACCAACCAAACTGACAAATAAAATAACCAACCAGTATGTGTGAGTGGTGTTTTGTAATGTGGTATTTTTTATTGGATTTGTTTGTTTGTTTTTTTATACTTGTATGTTTTGTATGGTTTTGGAGTATTTGTTGTTGTGTGGAATGGAGAGTTGGTGGTATTGTTTGTGACATGTTTGTATTTTTTATATTTTGTTATAGGCTTTGGTGGTTTTTTTTTTCAGTTTTTAGTATTTTATTGGATATTTTTATGTGTTTTTTCAGAGTGGATTTCTTATGTATTGAGAGATTTTTGTGTTTGTATTATTAGTTTGTGGATTTTTGTTTGGATTGTTGAATGGTTGTATGTAAGGTTTTTGTTTGTATTACAGTATGATTGTATTTTATAAATACCACCAACACCATCCACAAACCCCAAACCTTATATATACCACCAAGAAAGAACAAAAATCCAACAATACAAATACATCACATACTAAACTTCAACACCAATCCAACCAGTCTGAATTATCAACATCATCATTCTTCTCTCCCCCCCTATTGCTCTCAACAAATTCATGTTTCCTTTGTTTGTTTCATCTTCTTTCTTGTGTCCACTGTGCACTAGTTCCTGAATCAACCTAACCACAATTGTATCCACTCTTGTTTGTGAAAATTAATGAGACTGGAAGTGTCTTACTACCATAGGGGCAAGAAGGGATAGAGGTCTTAATAGAAGACTTACCAAGGATAAGTCCCAGATGATAGTCAAGTGGAACTCTGGGTGTGATCTGAGGCAGCTTTGAAGGCTATATGGCAGAAGGCTCACACAGTTGTCAAAGAATCCATGCATATAATGGCAAGGATTGAGGACATGGCCCATCAATTGAATGATGTTTTTTCATGTGACATTTGAGCACATTGTGCAATCCTATACTAACCTCAATGTTAAGAAACAATTCACATCAGATGTTTTGATATTATGTGAGTCCTTATAGGAGATATGGCAAGAATCATCCTGTTCACTTGTTCAGTATGGTTTTGGTGATGATATGTTATGGGTGCACAACATGCATTGAGTGTACAGTGAAAATATGGATTTGCAAGGTGGTGTTGCCTCCATAGTGCACTCATCAATTCTCTCTCTCTGACTCATTCTGTCCATCATGTCATCAACAACATCTGTTCATCTGCCTCAATTACCAGAGCAGAAGCCCCAGACAAAAGGAAAATCCACTTCCATTCAACCACAGCTACAAGATAAGTATAAATTTTAATAAGCTCTGGCAAATGATTGTAGACATCTATATGCACACTGAAAAACCCCATGCCTAGTCACCAGCAGGTGATCAAATTGATGGAGGCATATGGAAGTGACATAGGAACAAAAATTGTTTGAATGAAGGAGAGGCATCAGTGAGTGATTCACAGCTCTAATACTTATTACATATATTTACTACCATGCTTATGTGCCAGAAGCCAATTTCAGCTCTGGAGGACCTTCACAACTAGTTCACTTGTACAACCTGAAGTGGAATACCCTAATGTTATCACCTGAGGTCAGGGCTCAATACCATGCATTGTAGTAGTCTAGTATAAAATGATGCAATAGATATGTATATTGAATGACCATGTATCAAGTGTGACCAAATTTCATATGTGACAACAAATCAATGATGTGCATGAATTATCATTGTAGATATGGATTGCTGGTCTGCAACTAATATATCTACGTCACTCATTTGATATTGCTAATCTACAAAAATCTAAAAACATCCAAAATACATTGAAGTAATGCAAAACTACTAGAATAATTACTTGATTAGAATTGTATAAAATGCACAAAAAGATATATGAGAAAGACAGGGTCTTTGTTTTTCATTATTTGCTTTAACCTAATTTGTATTTCACATATATAATTTATTATTTTTATTTTATTTTATTTTAAGACAATTTTATTTTATGTATATATTTATAAATTTGCATGTATTAATTATTGTTGTTTTGCTGAAACAAATGACATAGAACTTCCTGTGGACCATTTAATCAATATTTACACAGTGGCTATATGGATGAAATGAAAGCTCATCAAGTCACTAACCATGTTGATATATCCACACATTCTATCCCTGTGCTACCCAGAAAATATGATATGTATGTTGTAACAAAGAAGTTCTTGCAAACATGATTGCAAGGGACCTAAATATCTACTATCTTGCAGGCATAGTATTCAAAAGTCTTCTCCAATACAGTCTTCACAACTTTAAAAAAAGAATTGTGTTTTATAAGAATAATGACAAAATAGACACTTTTGCACCAGACCTTCTGGTGCTTAAAATATATTATTAGCCAGGGTTAGGTTGCTAGAGTAGAGGGCATTTAGATTGGCGTGGTAATACTCCCATAGCTTGGGAGTGTATGTTGCAAAACAAGCTAAAAATATGTAGCAAAATGAGACAGGGAATGAAACTTAGAGACCTACTGTTCATAAAGCCAGCTACTCGCTGAACAACCTTGTTGTCGATGAGATCTTGAAGGACGGCATAGGCTTTTCCTGTGTGGACCAAATTGCCAGGGACCTGCCAGAAGCTAGTAATTACTAGCTTCTGGC